>JANHFT010009400.1:150709-172819 GCA_032467955.1 Pseudoxenodon macrops
GCTGAGTGCCAAAGAATTGAGGCCTTTGAACTATGGTGCTGGAGAAGACTCCTGCGAGTCCCTTGGACTGCAAGGCGCTTAAACCGGTCAGTCCTAGAGGTGATCAACCCTGACTGCTCTTTAGAAGGCCAGATCCTGAAGATGAAATTCAAATACTTTGGCCACCTAATGAAGGAAGGACTCACTGGAGAAAAGCCTAATGCTGGGAAAGATTGAGGGCAAAAGAAGAAGGAAACAGCAGAGAATGAGGTGGTTGAATGGAGTCACCGAAGCAGTAGGCGTGACCTTAAATGAAAAATAATATAAAACATTATGTATCCCATGTTCTCTAGAAACTCAGAATGGTACATAAAATATCCCCACTTCTGTTTTTTCCACAACAATCCCATCCCATGAATTTCCATAATTAAAGGCAGGCTGGGATCTGGATCTCCTTTCTTCCATGTCAGCACTTTCAACCAAATCCACACTGGGATGAATTCACATTCCTTTACATTTATTTACTCAGTTGCCTCCCACCAAGTTTGGAGATACAACCTACTTGTAACTCAAGACTGTGATCTCTTAATTTCCCATATTTTTTTCAACCCTTCTTTGTAAAATTTACCTACCACTTGACCGGGAACCAATTTAAATAATTGTGTCCTCTTGTATACGGGATATAAGTAGTTAAGATACCGGACTTAAGAGAAACACAGGTTTAGCCTTGGAATTCAATGAGTGGCTAAGCTTGCAACAGTAAAAATCAACCAAAAATATTAATGAGACCTGTCAATTCAGTGACAACTATTCTTGAGTGAATATTGTATGATTGCAGAGTTTTGTTAAAATTCGATTCTGAATAACCTTCCTGACCTACTTCGATTAGAACAGCTTCTTAATGGTGCCCTTTCCCCACATATTCCATGATAAGAAGCAAAACATTTGACTTTTCTACCAATATTTTTCTTGGTCAAAATTCCTTTTATATCACATTTTCTTGGCACCTTAAATTCTTTTTAAAGCATTAAAACATAGTATTTTTGGAAAGCAGGAAATACTATGCAGCAGATTATAACCTTCACCAGTTAAAACGACTTCTATTGCTGTTCAATTTGATTTCTTGCTAGAACTTTGTTTTTAGGAATTTGCTTCATGTGGATCAGCCTTTGACTCTTTCAAAGAAGAGATCACGTCGGCTTCATGCAGCAAAGATGGTGCTGTTGGGATTGTAGAATTGATAAATACCACTGCAAGGGGACCTAAAGTTAATGGAGGCTTCTCCATTTTAACCACAATAGCTGTTACAATCTCTGGAAGAGGGTGAAAAAAAAAGGCTCCCATATCACCATTTGACCATTTAACAGCAGATGCCAGAAATGGTAGCTCACCATAATACATATAACAGTGGCAAGTATTTTGTTACACTGCAATACTGCTAAGAAAGACAGCAAATACTCCATAAGAATAAGGAATTCATAAAGGTTATAGCCTTAATCTTACATGCTAGTTGACAATTTTTAAACTGTACAGTTTAAATAAAAATGTTACTAACATAAAATGCCCATAATACTTCAAACTGAAGAATCAAATGATAACTGCAATACATTATTTCTCTTTATGCCTAGAGTGGAGTGAACATTAGCATTCTTGTCCTTGTGGGTTTGCAGAGCTACATTCAACCTCTTTAAAGACTAGCAATGAGAATTATTGATTTAGCAACACTGAGCAATTGTTCTTTTCTTGAATATTTAGATGCTAATATATAGGCATTAATGCTCTACAATTTAACATTCACCAAGGAAGAGGTAACTGAAAAAAGTGTCATTGTGGGAGTTTGTGTAGTCAATATTTCCCACTAATAAAAACTTGAAAGAGGTTTACAATAAAATGTCTGATTGATTTTCACCTTGGTAGCATTAAGAATACTGGTGTTTCTGATATAATATAAAACTGCCCAAAATTAAGTAAAATATTATTATCCAAATGAGTGGAGTAGATAATTTTTAGAGTTTTATAACATTTTTGCACCCAGAAGAAAGAATCCAAATGATTCCTGTTAAGTTCTACTCTATATAGTTTACCCGATATATTTTTATTATTAATTAGTATCTTTTTATTGCATTATTGCAAACTATTTTAAAAATACAACAAAATACAAAAAGAAAACAGTACAACAAAATACAAAAACAAATATAAAATCACACTATTAAGCAAAACCAAGAGGAAAATTATGCACCATCCAGGGATGTCAGGTCTATATCAAGTATTATAAGCCAGTGGTCACCCAACTGGTGGTCCATGGACCACTGGTTGTCCATGAGAAAATTTTGGTGGTCCGCAGAAAAATTACATTTTTTATATTGCACTAAATCAGGGCTCCTCAAACTATGAGCCCTGGGCCAGATACGTGCAATGAACATTTGTGTTGCTGCAGAGAGTCTTCCCCTTTGGGATCTTTTTCTGTGGGTCAGAAATTCCAACTTGGGGTCTGCTTCAGCCTCCTGGTGCAGAGCTTTGGGCGAAGGCTGGAGGGAAGTGTGGCTGGTGACGAAGAGTCGGAGGGCCTGGTTCCAGTGGGACTGCATCATGGCCTGGAACTGGCTGACTATCTCAGCCTGCTGAGTCTAGAGGTGCCAGTACCTGGCCTTGCACTCCTGAAGGTCTTCCCTCTGCTTGGAAAGCCTATGCTCATAGTCCTCAGTGAGGTGCTTCTGCTGAGCCTCCTTTTCAGTCAGCTCCAATTTGAACTGAGCTGTTTTGCCAACACTTTCTCATGGTGGCTGCTTAGTTCCAGCAACTGCTTCCTGTTGGGGCCTTAAGGAGCCCAGGAGAGCAGGCGAAAAGTGGCGGGGAAGGGGGGAGTGAGTAGAGGCTGGTGAGGCACCCCTTGATGTGAGGAACATTGAGTTGACCATGCCCACCCAGTCACATGACCACCTAGCCACCCCTACCCAGCTGGTCATTAGGCAGATCATATTAGTGGTCCGCAAGATTTAAAATTATGAATTTAGCAGTCCCTGAGGGCCTAAAAGTTGGTGAGCCCTGTTATAAGCAATACGTGACAATTTCAAATAGGTAGGAAATGATTTAGCACTACCTTTCCTAACCTCGTACCTGGTTAGCACAGCAGTGTGTGTGTGTGTTTGCCATTACCCTTCCTAAGATGAGAGAGGGTGGCTGGCCCAAGGTTACTAAGTTAGTTCTGTGTCTTAAGGCAGGACTAGTTTCCTGGTTCCTGGTTCCAATCAAATTCCAATCATTATTCAACTACAAAAAGCTAAAGAGATTTTGGACAGTCTCTTCTTTTACCTTTCTGCCTCATAAGGTTGCTGTGATATTTAATGATAATACTTCCATAGTTGCCCTTTAACATATGAATCCCAATTATATCATCTCTGGAGTGATCCAATCAGGGGAAATCTGCATTATGCCTTCTTTAAAACTATCCGTATGTTGAATACAAAACTCTAGACAGCAGCAAAAAAATATAAGTATGTGGGAGTTTGGTATTCCAAATATAATAGCCCTATGTTTCCTGCTCTGAATTCTGTAATTCCACAATTAATAGAACTATTGTTTTCCATCCCACTTTGAAAACATATGCTTCATTTTCAATCAGAAAATATTGTAATTCATGCTAAAAAGAGCATAATAATCAGACCAATAGGTAAGTGGGATTTTACAGCTAGGATGAAAAAGGAGGTCCTTTCTCCAGAAGAATTCCTCTCAGAATTCAAAGTCCAAAATATTCACCGCCACCCTTTTTTTGAGGAGGGGCATGTTTGGAATTTTGCAGAAGCAGGTTAAAGAAATGAAAGTGATACCTTAACTCTTCAATGTTTCATGACTTAAGGATATCCCCCCACCCCCGAAAGACCCTGCCCCAGTCTCCTGCAAAATGGAACCTTTGATATGTCATGTAATGTTCCTCAAACCTGTTGGATACATCACTCTCTTCCCCCAAACTGTTTATTTTCATGGTAAAGAGTCAAGGAAGGGATCAGTTGATATTGTATTTTTCCTCTCTGTTCTGCTGCCATGACGTACATAAAAGAGTTAAGGCTGGAATAACCCAAGGCCACTCTCTTTGGGACTTTCCATGTTAATTACAAGCAGGATTCTTTCCAGAGGCTCTGCAAAGTTATATGTCTGAACTTTCTCTCTGTGGGAGAGAGAGAAATGTCATATAAATTGTTCTTTGATAGCATCTCTTGTCTCTATCTCTTGCCCATTGTTCGTGTCTCTCTCCCGGCTGTTGCCTGCCTTTGTCCCATTTTATCAATGAACTCTTTTGTTGTTTGCCGATGTTTAATAATAAAGCTCTATTTTTGGCTAGCTGAACTAAGTGGCGTGTATGCTTGCTCTGTTCTGATAGAGAGAGGGTGCTGGGTGCAAACCAAACTGGAAATTGCTCATAGTACAAAGCCAAAATAGCTGCAAAATTGTAATCCTTAATGTGACAGAAGGGAACACTTATTAAACAAGAGAAAGCATGTTAAATCTATTAAATGTTAAGAAAATTAAATGAAATGGGATTTAGTTTTTGTTTGGGATCCCTTCCCAGCCATTTGAAGTTATCACTTAATGGTCAAATGAGGTTCCTGGCCTATTAAAAAATTGTATAACCCTGTCTTAGAAGCTAATAGCAATCCTCCAAGAGATGTTTTGTACAAACATTTCTTTCTCTTACATACATGCAAGCGCATTCAATAGCAGCAATTAAAATACTTATTAAGAATTTATACTATGGAAAAAAATTAAACTACCATTGTTTATTTTTATTTGTATTTGTTAATCTCACCATAAGCCATAATAAAAACGTATTATAAAAAAACAATTTTTAAAAAAGTCAACCATCCATCAATCAATTTCTAGCAATTAATTTATACACTTGATACGTTTAGGCAACCAGATGGAGTAAAGATGGATAAGTTTCACAATTCTTTCTTAAAAACACAACCTTCCAACATAATTTGGCAGCTTTAAAACTGACATCACTATTAGGATTTATGAGAAGACAAGACATACAAAATAATTAACTGTTAGGGAGTTTATTTAAGGTTAGAATTAAACACAAGTGACCAATTCCATTATAAAACTGGCAGCATAGTAGTACAAGGCAAAGTTTCAACTGTTCTTTGATGATAGGGGCACAGCCTCTTTGTAAAAGGAATGCATCAATATCTTTGTTCCAGTAAGGCTGAAGGCAGTGCGCTGTCTCAAGGTTATATAGTTATTTAGCCAGAGCAAAAGCTTAGCTTAGATTTCCCTTCTGAAAGCAAATGTTGCTCTTAGTTTAATCTCTCTTTAAACCAATATCCTTTTTTTTGGTCATCTAACAACTCTAGATTTAGAGAAAACTTTAGGGAAACCTAAAGATAGATAGACTATAGTCCCACCTTAGTCTTCTTCCTAAAGGTCTTCTTCCAGGTTGATTGAAAATGATGATGATGATTAATAACAACAATAACAACAACAACATCTTGAATGGAAAAGTCAAAGACAACCAAAGTACAGAAAAATTGCTGCAGGCTGTGAAAACGGAGAACATAGCACATCTTAAGAAGGTAAGTGGTTGATACCTAGGATGCTGGCAGCAACCCGTATCAACCATTAGCACCAGTCAATGGTATTTGTGATGCATTTTGGAACGTTCAGTTGACTGAATTTCATGTTTAATGAATAAAGTATATAATAATGTAAATCAGTGGGGGTACGTGTTCTTTGGCTTCTATTGAAAGTGCCTCTAAGAAAAAGCTAGAAGAAGCTTCAAAATTAGATTTCAAGAAGTTATATTGAAGTGCCTCCCAGAGGCAGACAGTGTACTTATAGATACCGACCTATGTGACATCAAACATCAATGTTATATAAAAACAACAAAAATATTATTTCTCAGTGTTATTTGGTAGTGCTAAATTAAGCAGTACCAAATGTAAATAAATCCATCTTAATGCCAGCCTACTTTCTACTAGTAAACTGCTTTTAACTCTAAACAATCCCAGCATTTGAAGGGCAGATGTCTTGCCAATTACTTTAAATAAGATGATTGGACAATACTTTGACAGGTCCACCACATCTACAAAAGCATAAATTATTTTAGCATCTCTCTTCTTTCTATTTAGCACAGCTTTTTTAATGAGTTCTAAAAGAGGGCAGATACACATTTTGAAGGAGCGTATGCACATTAATAAGAGCATTGAGTTGTCCTATATTGTATATCATTAAACACACTTAGTTTAATAGATGCAAACTGACCAGCTCATTTACATCTATATCTTTCACTCATTGATGCCTGTAAAACCCATGAAGTAATTCACTTCAACCTCTGCTAGTTTAATAATTTGGACTGTTACGTTTGTATAACATCAAGCAGAATTATATAATTTTGCTTGACACTGTGAACTGCTCAGAGAACGCTGTAAAGCACTGTGGAGCAGTATATAAGTCTAAGTGCTATTGCTATCCAGAGAAGAGATATCGCCTCTTTTGGAAACCAAGCAAGAGATCTGCCAAGATAGGACCATGATGATATTCCTGCTCAGGGATGAACAAACTGCCTTCTTTGCCATGAGAGTGACAGTAAATCACCCATAGGAATTGAAGCCAGCTTAGGCGGAGGAGGATATTAATTAAGAAAAAGCTCTTCTGGACCAGGACTTTGAAAATCCCAAATTGATGAACTAGATCAGTATTGTCTGTAGGCCATCTCCCTTACTCCCTACATCAGCCTCCTATGTTGGCCTCAATCTTCTCTCCCATGTACCCAGAAAAATCCCTGGAATATTCACTGCTCTGCTCTTCTGCTGCCAATTCCCCTTATCAATAGACAAGGTGTATGCAGCTGTACAATTCTTCACCTCCATCCCATTCATTCTGCTGTTTAGACTGGGTTACTTCATCCCTTTCTAGTTGTTCCCTCATCCTATTCCATCAGTCTGCCAATCTTAAAATAGATGGAGCTGGAAAAGATTCCCCACCCCCTCTTTGTCTTCTTTGGCACACTCTACTCCAAGAAATTAAGAGTTGTGTTCCATTCTAACACATCCAGATCCTTGTAACAGTGATAGCTGATGTGGATGGAGTTTCCTTGAGAATAGTAGATAAAACACATGCAAGCGAGACATACAGGTTTGTTGTGTTCTCATTGATTTTGGATAGCCTTTCATTGAATCAAGAATTCTAAATAGTGTTCAGAATATCCTTCACTTCATACTTTTCCTCTCTGCTCATCATGATTGTGGGAGGTTGCTGTTTTAATCCATAAAATGCAGGTGGGACACCTCCTATACAAGCAATAATCAATGGAAAGCAAGATGAATCTTCATCAATGCCAACAATTCTAAACAAAGGCCATTCAGTTTATTTGGTAGACCACTAGGAAAGGGCCAATTTATTTCAAATACAGTACACTTTCTTGGAGAATTGGGCAAATATTGGCACTCTTTGTGTCTGCAGCCTGCTTATATGTCAGCTCCAAGCCCTCCTATTCCCAAACCAATGAGAGCCATCCAATCTGCCTTGCATCATTTGCTCAGCAATTTCTTACAGAGATGTTTTATACATACGTACCGGTAGCACAATGGCGCAATGCATTATACTCAAATTCACAACTTCTGGTTTGCGTGTCCACGTCTCCTCCCTGTTAGAACTAGTCAACTTCAGATGATAAGAAGCGGATCAACATTAAGGAAAGAGTGGATATTCAAACTAATGAGATCTTGAAAATAAGATTGGTGGAATCCTATAGTGGAATTTCCTGAGAAAGGAAACTTTTGAGCTTCCGTCAGAGCTTCATTAAGATCCTTTAGACCAGCTGAGAGAATATTCCAGTTCACCTTCAAAGAAGCTTGTAGCTATTTAAAAGATTAATGCAGGTGAAGATATTTGAGCATTTCAACATACTATAAACTTCTTCAAATACTTCTTCACTAATCATCTTTTTAATGCAGGAGCCGTTTTGACTTTGGTACCAAGTTACTTCTTTGGCCACTAGCCCAGATTAGCTGTCCTTCTCTGACTAAAAGCTAACAATATTTTTACCTCAAAAAGACTCTTACTAGAGTGCTTTGTAATGAGGGCCAAAACATTCTAAAGTTTGATAACATAGAAGGATTCTTGGTTGTCTGAAATCAAAATCATTCTTATAATCTCACTTATATTTGGTTACCTTTTAACAATTTCCAAATCAACATGACCCAAATTGTATTGTGATAGCTGACTCAGAAATCCAATAATATCTTTTTTTGCTGTATGGTTCCTTTTGTTAAAGCAGTTAAATCCAATAACTGGCACTATCAGTTTATGTTGAAGCTAATGTTCAGTATCAAGTATTTCTTTTCTCTGCTGCCTATAGTATGTAAGACTCTTCCAACCTCTGTTTAGGCAGTTAAGAAGTCTCAGTAATGTTCTTTTTTCACCAAGGAAAAAAAATGACCAGGTTCAAAAAAGTGGATGGGCTCAGTTGCAGTTGTGATGAGTGCAATTCTGAAAGACGCAAAACATCAGGTTACGGACAGGTCAACATGGAGAAAATTATATGGTCGCTAAGAGTTGACACCAATTGACACCAGTTGGCACATTATCCATCAATAATCAATCTTCCTCTATTACTTTTCAATTAGTCTAAAGATTGGAGATTTCCTGGTGTTAACTTTGCTTAGCTTTTGGTAATCAGCCAAAATCACAAAAGTAGCTATGCACTACTTCCTATTGTAATAATACACATCATTCCTTACTTCATTTATAGCCCTGGATAAAATAATGCTTTCCTGGATTACTGTTATGCATATATTCTTTTAAGCAATTTCATTTATTATTTTAGTGTCATGTGAATTGTGGTTGCTCAATTGCTTGAATCAATTGCTTCTTCAGGATAGAAATTCCAGAGAGAAATGATCTCCTTCACTGCCATGCCACTGCATATTGGGAAGCCAAATGAACTAATAATTTACTTTTACTTCAATGGGACAGTTTCAAGACCCTTTCTCCAACTCCATCTCTTGCTCTGTCTGGATGCTGCCCATTCTCTCACCCCAACACCCATTTCCTATAGTGGCTTTACTCTATTGAACCAATCCTGATGGAGCCAATCCTGCACAATGTAATTTTGACTTAATTAAAAATGTCATTAAAAATAATACTGGGTAGAATAAACATGTGTTTTTTTTGCATATTCATTTTTTTCATAATTAGGAGGCAACTCTTGCTGTGCCTCACTTATTTTGACCATGTCATGAGAGGAGATATACTGGAGAAAGCTATTATGTTTGGAAGAGTTAGCAGTAAAAGGAAATCAAGCCATCAAAGAACACAGTGACTGGACACTATCAAAGCTGACACTAGCCAAATAATAGAAGAACTCAAAGAAATAGTGCAAAATCAGACAATGTGGAAAGATTCATCAAGAATCGGACTTGACTGAATGGATAACATCATCATCTTTTGCTCTGATATCTATGCTGTTTTGCAACATGCATAACAGCTTTTAAGGTACCCCCTGAGAGAAAGTTAAAAGCTTGACAAATGCTAGACCCAAAGTTGTGCTTTGCCTCCATTTGATGAATCTCATTTTAAACAACAGTAACAGATTTCAGGTCACTATTCCCCTTTCCTTAAATACAGAGCATGTAGAAGCAGTTTTTCTCTCTGTGCTAGTATCTAACAATTAATACCGTAGCTTGCTGGAACTTCTTCATTAAAATGCATTTGGGCATGAACATGGATTAACCATGTAGAAACACTATTATTCATACAATGGCATGGCTAAGTGATGACAGAAGATCTTAACAACCTGATTTTCTGGATTGTGTCACTGTTGAACTTGTTCATAGTGAAAAGCCATAATGAATTTCAAATTTGTCAAATATCTAACCAAGAAAAAAGGGGGGCAGGTTTGCCCCATCCCCCCACCCAGGGGTGGGTTCTAACTTACCTCGCTGCCAGTTCGCTGCCTCCAACGCCACGTGGTGCGCCTCGTGCGCGCGTGCATGCGCAGTTGAAAAAAACCTGAAAAATTCCCTCTCCAAAAAAAGGCCAAAAACAAGATGCCGACGCATGCACAATGCCGGAAACTCAGCTTCTGCTCATGCGCAGAAGAAAGAAAAAAAACAAAAAAATTCCCTCCCAATTTTTTTCCCCAAAATTAAAAAAAAAAAAAAAGATGCCGGCACCCACGGAGCAGAACCGGCTCTATGACGTCGCCAGCAGCCTACTGCCTACTCGGTAGAACCAGTCCGAACCGGTAGGAACCTACCTCTGCCTCCACCAAACAAGACCATAGGCAGTGAGAAACCATTTCCACGTTGTTACCTAGAAAACTGCATGAATGTATCCTTATCGTTGCTTAGCTTGTGTGTCAGCCCTTTTGACCATAGAGTTGACATAATTGTTTCTTCCCAGTAGGATATTAAAAAAATAAATTCCAGGAGGAAGTAAGACATTTCTGTGATTATTGTTAGGAGAAGAAAAAAAGTTAATTGTCTGCTCCCCATATGCTATCATCCACAGAAAAATTGCTCTTCATTAGTACTTTAATTATTGTAGGACTTTTTCTTTTCAAAATATTCTGGGACAGAGTGAAAGTATATATGAATCTGAATGTTGCTTAAGCTCTACCTATGGCTTACTGCACAGCTCCAAAAGAGTTGTTCATACAGACAATAGTTTCACACTCCATACATCTAAAGCTGCAAGAGGCCTTCTTTCTTTTTGCACGGTGTACCCAAAATATTTTTCAGCCTGAGGTAAGAAGTGATGTGAAAATCAATACTATATGTGTGCTAATGTTTGCTTACCTGAAATATTGACCACAGTCACACTGCTGGGTTTTACAAGAAGAATTAAAAGCAATTTCAATGGTTTGAAAGGTTCTAATTGTTTCACCCTTCTCTCCCCTCCCCTCCACCCCACCCCAACACACACACAGGGGAGGGGAGAGAGCGAGATGAAAGAGTAATAATGGGACAAACTGAAAAGCATGAGTCTCTGGTTATTTTATAACTGGCACTAACAAATCTCGCCAATTACAGAGTCTATTCTATAAGCAATGAAAGTGTGGCTCCCAATTAATCTCGTGTACCTCTAGGCAAGGTCTAAATCAGCTGGATACAGCTAAAGCAATTTGCACCCAGCTAAAAGCAAATTGGAAAATAAGTGCTCCATGGTTGCCTTCCTCCCCCTCTTCCGGTCGCCATTTTCCTGAGCCAAATGCACAATCAGTATTCTGGCACTGGTCCTCGGTCATGTTATTTGCAGCTATCAATTTTAATTATGACAATTATTGATTAGTTGGGAAAGTGAATAATCTAATGTTCAATGAGCTCCAGGGAGGCTACCAAAGTTCCCCCTTCTTCTTTTGTCGTGTAAACCAAGTCTGTCTGTCTGTCTCCCTCCCCTCTCTCTCCAAAAACAAACAAACACCAAACTCCTGCAGAAGTCTCTGTGTACACATTCCCAGACTGCATTTTACAATGCTGGAGTTGAGGCTTCACTTGTGTGAACTTTCTGACCCACCTGCATCTGAAAGCTTTCAGAGCTTGTGAGAGATCACACTGAGAAATGAATGACAGAAAAAAAGCTGTGGGGTCCAGCAAGGAAGCCCTCATTAAGAAGGATTCTCAAAAGCATAAATGGGAATTAAGCACACGGGGCTTTCAGAATTTCAGCACTGCTTACTAATGTGTCCTTTCTGCCTGTCAGATGGGGTTCTCAAGTCAGCATCGGCAATTCAGTACTTAAAATAAATGACACAAAGGTGCTCCCACAAACAAATTCAGATGATAGTCTTGCTGCAGCTGAATACATAGCATGACCAATATGTGTAGGATAGGCAATTACGTGTGATGTTGATGATGGTTTTCTATAATACAGAACATGCTACCTTCCAAATGTTGACCTTATCTACTATGTTCTTTTCTGCCCTACGGTAAGAGCATTTGCTGGATCACAGCTCCCTCCCTAGATTTATCTAGCTCAGAATTCTCTTCTTAGAAACAATCATCATCTGGATTTTAGGCCAGCTCTATTTTAAGGCTTACACTTCCCACCAAATGTCCTTGGCAATATTAACCCGTCAAATGGAGAACTGATGAGTTATATGATTGAAAGCAAAATAATTGGGATTTATCATGCCATGAAGTAGAGACATGACTGTCTAAAAGAAGCCTTTCTCAATGTCACACATGATATGCTTAATTTCCAATTAATTGTAGTATATATATTTTAATTGTAGTATATATATTTTGAATTGTACGCCTCCCAGAGTCAATGACTGAGATGAGGGACTATAAAAATTGAATACATACCACATACCAGAGGTGGTTCTACTGGTTCGGACCACTGAGTAAGTAGTAGGCTGCTGGTGACGTCACAGAGCTGGTTCTGGTCCGTGGCCGCCACCATCTTTTTTTTTATTTAAAAATTGGGGGGAGAAAAAGAGGTTTTTTTTTAATTGCCTTTTTTTTCTGCGCCGAGTTTCCGGCACTTCGTTGTCATCTTGTTTTCAGCCTTTCTTTAAAAAAATTCTTTGGCGCTGAAGAGGTGCGCCCACACTGTGCGGGAGGCAGCGAACCAGCGGCGAGGTAAGTTAGAACTCACCCCTGCCACATGCATACATGCATGCATGCATACGGTACATACATACATACATACATACATACATACATACATACATACATACATGAAAACTATAAAACACTATAAAAAAGGGGGGGAATAGAACTGAAGATGGTATCATAAAATCAGGGGAAAGGCCTAAGAAACAATTCTGTCTTTAGCAAGGTCAGTAACAAGAAGGTTAGTTTAATCTCCACCAGGAGGTTGTTATCTAAGAGAGTGACTAATGCTGTCTGCATCCTGAACCCAGGCTAGAACACTGTCTGAAAAGGGTTCAGGTAATTTGCTTCCTGCAGGGTTCTGCAAAATACATCTGCTATCACCAGCTCAACAATCTTCCATATAAAATCAAGGTTGGAATCTGGCCAACTGGATTATCCACTGGATCCAGGGATCCAGGAGTCAAGAATAGGGAGTCAATCAACTTTGTTGGTGAAATGTTGACACAAAGGCCCAGTGGTAGATCACAAAATGGTCTCCTCTCCGACAAGGGTTCACTATGCTAAACAAAGCTTCTGACTAGCAACCTCCTGACCTAATAAGAGAGAAGTAACAATTTAGTTTGCTTTATTTTAATTGTATTTGTCAAAACACAGCAAATCACATATATTGGTTTTTTTAAAAATACAATAAGGGGTGGGGGTGGGGAATTGAATTCTGAATTAATTAAGCCCTGAATTCTGGACATAATTAGTTTAAGCTGCCAAATGAACATTTAGCAGGCAATAACACTGTATTGTGAAATACAATGAACAAAACACAATATTTATTTATTTTATCAATTTATATAGCCACCTATCTTGCTCATTGTGACCCTTCGTGGTGAACATTAAATTAAGCATGTCTTCTCTGTCTTGGCCCTATCTTCTGGAATATCACCTTTTCCCCCAGTGATATAAACCGGAAGCCCCCAAGACCTGGTTCTCATCTCAACCTGATGTCGATGTGTTTGTGTGGGCCCTGCTGTGGTTTCTTGTTATTGTCATAGTTGTTTCAGTTTTAGTTGTTCTATGTTTTTATTTATTTTTGTATCTTATTTATATGGTCCCCCACACACACACACACATGCAGAAAACATGACTCTGAACAGCATATAGCAGTGCAATAAAATATTAAAATTGTCACCATTAAAACTATAACGAAGTATAAAAACATGAACAGAGATAATGATTTTAACTGATTTTATTGTTTGAATTTTTTAAGTCACCGAAAATCTTCTAGTTTGGATTCCTGTAAACAAATTTAAGTTATTATCATCATCTAACAGAAACAAATAAACAACATAAGCAAAATAATAATGATAATATAAAGGTGCCTGAGGACAATCTAGCTGAATATACACAATAGCCACAAAGCTAAGCAATTTAGCAATAGTTTTAGACTTATATACCGCCCCATAGTGCTTTATAGCATTCTGTAAGCGTTTTACAGGATCCGCATTTCATCCTCAACAATCTGAGTCTTCAGAAGGATAGAAGGCTGAGTCAACTTTGAGCCCCGTCAGGATCAAACTCCAGATTATGGGTACAGTTTGCCTGTAATACTGCATTCTAACAACTGCACCACCAGGGCTCAGGGTTAGCATTTCAAACAGTCTAGACCAGGAGTATCAAACTCGCAGTGTCACATTATCGTCACATGATATATCGTGATTTCCCCCCCCTTCACTAAAACAGGGGTGGGCGTGACCAGTGTGGCCACTGCGGGATGCATCAGGCCCACGGGATGCAAGTTTGACACGCCTGGTCTAGACTGGTCTATCAAATATGGAAAATCCATTTCCTCTGGAGTCCTTTTCAATACTCCAGAGAGAGTCTCGCTCAGGATACCTGGATGAGGAGTAGAGCACAGCTTCCCTTGAGGTAATGAAGTTGTATCACTTATTGCATTTAAGAAAGTAACAGAAGACGTGCAGCATCTATAAGACATACTTTGCCAGTGCTTTTTAAAAATAAATTAGCATGTTTTATGTTTGTGTATATGAGATTGATGATTTATAGCATTGGTTATTATAATCCTTTGTACTGGCTTGAATTGATAATTATTTCAGAAATAGGATTATGCCGTGCCACAATGCAGCAGAAAATGCAGAAAAAGGAACTGACAGCAGTGATACGTATAGATTAACTACATGATCTCTCCTTCCTCCCTGCCCCACCTCCAAAGAAAAATAAAAACCTTGTCATTAAACATTGAAGTGAGATGGAACATCTGGCACTTCTGAAAGCTTGGGAAAATCCCCATTAAAATTTAGTGGGCTATCAAGGAGGCCAAAACATACATTCACCACTCATTTTCCTAAGCCTTCCGAGAGATAGCTGGCTTTAAAATCAAACCCACTTACACTGTGTTTGCTCTCTAACACTTTAGTTGCCGAGTCTTTTTGCTATTAAGATTTTGGGGCAAGCCCAAAAGACGCTTCTGTGAATGCCAAGCACTCAAACAGCCATTGGATAGCAGAGAATTGGAGGCTTGGCCCCATTTTTTAAACCCAAGTCACAGCATAGTCACCAAGGATTCGGAAATATTATACAATGCAGGACTGAACTCTAGTGAATGGCTGACCGGTTTTAGCTGAAAGAAAGAATGGCCACATTAGCATGCGTGCAAAGGAAGTCAAAATGATCTCATTTAAAGACTCTCCTTCTATGGCCATAAAGAGAAAATGCATTTACAAAACAGCAGGTCTTTCACTCAGCTTCATGGGGCTGTCTGCCTAGTTTTCTTCACTCTTAACCTTGGATCAAAGTGTGCAAGAACAAAGAAAGGCTTTGCTCCCCCTTCCTCTCCCGAACCACAGAAGAATAGTCAAATTTAAAGTCTTTTCAAATCAACAGAATATTTAGAAAATACAACCTAAGTTTGGATGCAGTGACAACCTAATTGTTGGGTTGTTGTTCTAGATTTCAATTTATACTACAATCAATATAATTGGAAATATTGCTTCATGTTATTTCCCTTAGTAATTTCAAAATTACAGATTCCTAATGCTCAAATCAAAGCAATGTTGCACCAGCCTTAATCCTACTGTTTAGATTCTTCTAAATCTTTCATTCACTCACTCACGGGTTAGGTTTTTATCCTTTCTTTATTATTTTATAACCAATTCAGGGCAGCGAATACTCCTTCTCCCTTCTTTCTTTCCAACTCTACTCTGTGAAGTGGATCAGACTGAGAGAGTGATTGGTCCAAACTCACCCAAATGACTTTCTCGGCTAAGGTAGGATTAGAACTCACAATATCTTAGTTTCTAAGATTTTGGCTTCTATCTCATCATAACAGCGCACAGCTTTTCTACTATATTTCTGCTCGGAGAAATAACCCATGTTTTACTGAATAGCTGCCCTACCATATAAACTTCATGATTGCTCTGTTACAGTATATTATTTAATATATAAGCCATCAGTGATGCTCATTGGCTAAGAACCAAATCTTTCTAAATAGGATATATTTCATAGAAAGCCAGGGATGTGCCTTCATGTTCTGAGAACTGCATCTCTAAGTCAAGAGTCAGAACTCCACGTTTAATTTTTAACCCCTGTGCTTTTATAGCACCAGTTCTTGCAGCTAAGGAACTAATGGTTCATTGCAAGCAGTTTTTTTTATAATGATACCTTATAAGCAGCTTCTCTAAATTGAGTTGTCATCCGTACTGCATACAGCTACATCTGATTTAATATTGTTTTGTTTACAAAAACCATTTTGAAGTAAGTATTATGATTCTAAAAATATGTATAGATGTGTAGAAATAATGGATACTAGGCCATACCAATTTAATTTTCTGTTGGAAATAATGTAAATGATATTGATATGATGCATTTTTATGTAGTTTATATCTGACTACATGATTTTTTGTAGAGTCAGCTTTTGTTACAACCTATGTCAAAGGTATCTTGGTTTGTTAAGAAGAAGAAAATATAGGATGGAGAAAATACAATAAGTATATGCATTTAAAGACTATTTTTTGAGAGTCTTTGATAACAACATCCCTGGTCTTCATGGAATTCTGCAATATGGATTTTCTCAGTGGAACACATGAAAGTAAATCTATTGTCATTGCTAGATATTTTATTTTAGAAGGACAGTTCACCTCAAAAGCAGGAAGCTTGTCAAACTAAGAAAATAGTATTTTTGTTGTGGGTTTTTTGGAGGAAAGGCAGCATGTTCTTCTATGCTACATGGACATATTTGTTCTTTGCCTTCTCAGAAAAACTAAAAAACTATGGAGAGGGGGGTTGTTTAAAAATTCCTGGAGCAAGTATTCTCTTAAACATCACATCTGGAAAATTATTACTGTATCCTCTCCTTATTTAGCAATCACAATCTGTTCCTTAAATGGGAAACTTAATGGTCACAAGCTGAACAAGAGAAAGATAATTGCTCTGAATATCATTGATTGCTGTCTTCTCATTCAAATAAAGTTCTGTAATATAGTATCCTATGTCTGACATTTTTTTTAAACAAGCTATCTCATCCTGAGCTGCTTTTTCCATGACATAGCACAGGGGTGGGCAACAATGGTAACTTTACAATCTGTGGATTTCTACTAGAATTGGCTGAGTATAGCTGGCTTAGGAATTCTGGGAGTTGAAGTCCACAGGTCATAAAGTTGCCACAGTTTCCCCACCCCTGGTTAACAAGCTTAGGCCTGCGACATTAATTAGTTGATTAGACCCTTCGATATTGCTTACCCTGCTGCTTGAAACTGACTAGATAGTAAATCAATTTCAACTGAAGTCTTTCGTTGTCCTGTTAATGAAGTTGTATACTAAATGCATGCATTGGTTTGAAAATGATTTAAAAAACAAACAAACAAACACTGTTATAATTTCAAACATTTGCTAAATGAAGTAGCCATTAGATGAAGTGTATTGACTTCTAGCAGTCAATACTCTCAAGGGTAGAGGTGATAATATCAGGTGATTTGCCAAATCCAACAGCTCATTTCTTTTTCACTGAAAGCATAGGCCTCCCTACCAGTTTCTCCCCACCCGTGCTGCTTCAGATTAGGAACAATGAAGGAGAGTGTATCTGGGTATACTTAATGCCATTGATCTTGGCAATGAGGAAGACAGGGAAAAAAGACTGGATTCTTAGCAATATATGTGTTTTGGTGTGTCACAGTGTAGAGCAGGAAAAAAATTCCTCTATTTGCCTGTTTATGGTTTTGTGGTGTTCAAAGGGAACAGAGAATTCTGTATATGAATTAAAAGGAATGTGGGAAAAGCTACCTTTTAATAATGGGCCTCAGGGGTTGACCACTTTATGCCTCAGCTGCATACTTCAACCTTCAGCTCTATATAATTTACTTGTTAGTTCTCAAGATATTTTCAAGGAACCACCAATGCTTTTCTGATGACAAAGCTAATAAGAAATGTATTGTGAATCATGTAACTGACCTAGCCAATTCATTTTTCTAATAGTGATTACGTTCATGCAAGCATTGTGGTTAGATAATGATAATGCTTTTGTCACGTTTTTTGTGGGTTAAAGAATACTTTCTAGAAAACTAGCCACAACAATCAGAATATACTTCTACCTCACTTTTCTTATTTATTGTCTTCATGGCAAATCTGCCTTATGTAATCGGATGTTTTCATAAATTCATATGTTTGTTAGGAAGGGCTATCACCCATTGCTTGATCATCTGCATAACCTAGGATGTGTTTGTTCTCAAATGTCAAAACATTTTAGCTATTCTAAAATAGCTCATGGCTAACTTTGATATGACCTGTCTACAAATTTTTGACAACAGTTTATTTTATTTATTTATTTATCATATTTAGCCACCTATCTGACATGGAAGAGACTATCGGCAGCATACAGCCTTGTTCCTTCAGACCTATGTGAAAGCTATAACAGAAAGTCGTCAATGAAGTACACAGTTATCAATTTCTTGCTTTGCAAATCCAAGTGTTTTAACATTTAATAGATTATAATAGTACCAAAGTCACATTTTTATATTTGAAACTCAGATCAAGACAGCTAAAGTGGATCTGAGAGTAATTTTATTCTTTTTAGTAATGCTGGCATGCTTTGCTTACACAGCATTCTACATTCAGTATATGACATCTCACTATCAGGTAGCAAGGAATATTTTTGTCAGGGGCTCTGGAAAACCCTAGTTAAAGGTGGTTTTGGGTACACTTCAATGACAGCCCAATGGAAGGTCCTTTGCTGTAGTCAGAGGTGGGTTCCTACCTGTTCAGACTGATTCTACCGAGTAGGTAGTAGGCTGCTGGTGAAAAAATATTTTTGATTTTTTTTCCCGGGTTTTTTTCTTCTGCGCATATGCAGAAGGCGGGTTTCAGCACTGCACATGCATAGGCATCTTGTTTTCAGCTTCTTTTTATTTTGAATTTTTCATGTTTTTTCTCTACTGCGCATGCGCGCACCCACGAGGTCCACACGCGCCCACGAGGTGCACCCACGAGGCGTAGGAGGTGGCCAAACTGGTGGCGAGGTAAGTTAGAACACGCCCATGGCTGGAGTGATCAATGTACCATCATGGCCAGAAATACATTTTCCAGAAATGAGTTCTAAATAATGCTCTAACCAGGGCAAAGATACCCCAAAAGTAAAATAAAATTACTGCAAAGGAATGTTTACATGGAAACAAATGTTTGGACAAAGGCATTGTAACCACTGTCTAGATTTGCATTTACATGGATGCACAGATAGATGGATAGATTAGTTTTTTAAATCCAATATTCCTAAATCCAGTCAATTACCAACTTTATTCTTTTGCACTTGGAAATGGACTGACCTACTCTGCAATTACATGTAGATGTTAAACTATATGAAAGCACCTGGAGGATAATATGCTGGGTCATATTATTAAACTCAAGATGTAAAAAGGTATTTCCTATTTATATCTGCAGAGCGTAGAGATTTTCTTCATTGCATTCATTATAATATTTCCATAATGCAACTAATGGTTGATTAGCCAGTACCTCATATGTATATGTCCAGTTCTGAAAGTCCCACAGGATTTTAGTCCTGTTATTAATATTATTATTAACATTAAGGAAATAATATTTGGAATCATTTCAAGACAAGCTCTAAATAAGGGAAAAGACAAGATTAAAAAAAAAAACAGTTTCAGAGATATATTCCCAACCGTATTGCACGCTCTTGGATCCATAACGTGATAGGAGAAAGCCATTGTCTAAACCCAAAGTAGTAACATTTAAATTATTCTTTAAATGGTCATGGAGGGACAAATGGAAATGTTGAATTTATTATAATTATCATTTATCAAATAAAGCACACTATGTCTTTATTTATTTTTAAAAACAATGAAGCCAGAATCTTCATATACCTTTTATGTTTCTTTGGCTTGTTTGTTAATTGATTGTATGACAAAACAACATAACAGAACGCCATTGGGATAAAATCCCGATTGAATTTGAAGATGAATTTGTTTGCCTGTCTATTTGGGAAGGACAACTGTTTTTTCCCTACTCTTGCCAATTCCCCCTGAGGTCATGGGTGGGAGACCCTGCCCAGCAGACACCCGGGATTGCCTGAATGGTTCAGATGGTGCATGTTTTGTTGCATAGCCGTGAATGTGCAACAGGTTTAACACCCAGAAGGCTTCCTGTAGTCTTAATGAAGCAGTTAATGAGGCGTGTATTATAGACCCTGACAGGCCCCTCCCCAATAAAAACCAACAGGGATCCATTCAGCGCCTTCCACGGAAGTTAAGTAATGACAATGCTTGTCTGCATAACTTAACAGTGCAATGCCACTGAGTCAATCACCATTCTTACCTGTCTTCAGCACCCTAAAAATTGAACACTGAGGAAAGAGGGGCAGGCATCCCAGCCATAAGACACTTTTTATTTCTGGCTAGTCTGCAAAATAAATCCATAAGCCACGAACATCCTGTAAAACAACGTGTTATTCACAGTTTTTGTAATTTAGTTCTTCCAGAGACTCCTCGTCTAAGAAAACACATGGACTTTTGTCTTCCCAAAGGATTTCAATGAGCCAATTGTTTCCCCACATCAGTGAGGGGAGCTGAATGTGCTAACACTAGACTTCACTTACTTGTACTAAAGGCAAATCTTTGTCTGTGGCTGGGGAATTTGTAGGCCTTTGAGTCTGTAGGAAAAATAGCTGTTCAGAGCATAAAAAGCCTTTTTGCATTTCTTTTGATAGTGAATTTCAAGGTCACTTATTGATTTGGGGATAAAATCTACTGAGAATCTTTCCTGTCTAGCAGCAAAGCTTCATTAATTTCTGTAGAGTTTTCAGAAGAGAACTTCTTGAATTGCAGTCAAAGAAACAGGGAGAGAAGAAAGAGCGCATTAATGGATTTGCATTATGATTATTTAGAAGGGATTATAAACCAGAAATATAAATTTCACAATGTCTGCATATACACTGAGTTCACACATATGTAAATGAACATTATTAAAATATTGTTACTTGGATCAGTAAACTATTTCCCACCCACCCCTGAATTACATTTATTCTAGGACAGAACAAAGGATCAGTCTAAGAGAAAGGCTTTTACATGCAGCTATTCTAAATGCATGGAGAAACTAAGCTTCACCTTCCATTTAAACAAGTTTGTCCCAATTTCAAAAATTTGCGAAGAGTCTGTTAACATCTTGCTTTGGCATTTCATTGCCCCCTTTTACTCAAGATGAAGCAGTGAAGCTGGCATCAGTGCTATATAAATATTTAATAAGAAGTGGGTTATATGTCAGAATTAATGGCAGGCAATGTAGAATGGAAGTGACATCAATGCCAATCTGGACATTAATCTTACCGTCAAGTGTCAACCCTGTAAAATGTTTGTGAAAGCATACACACAGTTGCATCTTTAGGACAGAGGGAGGAATGTATCAAACGATAAGCAAAGCATAAGGAGATATCTAGGAATTGGATAAAGTGATTGAATGAATATATTTCATAGATAGAACAATTCCTTATGAACCTAGTCTGCCAATAAAGTCTCTGAAGCATCTAGACCAGTGATGGCTAACCTTTTTCTTCTTGCGTGCCAAAAATGGCAGCATGCCTGCTAGTGCACGCATGTGTGCCAGCACACACACCCCCATGCACAATGCACTGTGCATGCATGCACACACACCCCATTGGGCCATTTTTCGCCCTCCAGAGGATTCAGGAGGTTTCCCTGAAGCCTCCAGAGGGTAAAAAACAGCCCAATGGGCTGTTTTGCCTGTTGAGCTGTTTTTCACTCTCTGGAGGCTTCAGGGAAGCTTGCTGAAGACGAAACCGAAAGTTTGGGAACAGACTTCCGGTTTGCTTGTTGGACCATTTTTTACCATCCAGAGGCTTCAGGATGCTTCCCTGGCCCAATGGGCAAACCGGAAGTGAATTTGATTTGCCTGTTGGGCTGTTTTTCTCCCTCCGGGAGCTTCAGGGAAGCATCCTGAAGCCTCCAGAACCTTCAGGGAAGCGTCCTGAAGCCTCCGGAGGGTAAAAAATGACCCAACAGGCAAACCGGAAGTGACTTCGATTTGCCTGCTGGGCTGTTTTAAA
>JANHFT010009400.1:173330-192191 GCA_032467955.1 Pseudoxenodon macrops
CTCAGCCCCACCACAGCTGGTCAGGGGGGCGGAAGAGGGGGAGGAGGAGGTAAGCTGCTCATTGCTCCACCAATCCGCCTTTCCAAAAGGAAGAGGGAAAAAATCAACTTGTGAGAAGCCCCAAAAAGAGCACGCAAGGCTGCAAGAGATTTCCGACAGTAAGAAGAGGCACAAGCAGGAGAGAGAGAAAGCAACACACACACACACACACACACACACAGAGTCTTTCTTTCTGTCTGTATTTCTCTCCCCCCATCTTCCCCCCTCTCTCTGTGTATCACCGTCTGTGTCTCTCCTCCCTCCCCACTTCTCTCTGCCGCGGCTGAGCCAAGCGCTTCACTATTTGTGCTTTTGGAAATCCGGGCTGGCTCGGCTGTGGCTAAGCCAGGAGCCTGCGTACATGCGGGGAGACCCTCCCTAAGTGAGTGGCCGCCTGCCTTGCACGCGCCTTTCCTGCACTTTGGTGCTTGCATGAGGAGGGTCTCCCCATGCATGCGCACACCCCTGGCTCAGCCACAGCCAGACAGGTATTGCGAGGGGAGGAGGAAGGTTGCCCGAAGGGAAGTGTCTGCCATGGCTGGTGATTGTTCCTCAGCCCGGATTTCCCAAAAAGAAATAAAATGGGCGAAGGGTGGCGCCAACCAACGATGGGACAGGGAGCCATGGCAGAGGACCCAAAGAGCTGCATGCGGCTCCGGAGCCACAGGTTGCCGATCTTCACCCTAGACTATCATGATTCATAGGTCTATCATGATGGGTAAAATAGTCACAAAACACTCATTTATGGGAAAGCCATCTAATAAGATTACTTTTCACTCTTTCTACCATTAAGGTTACTTTATTATTATTATTTTTTTATGGGGAGCTGAATATATTTCCTAGTGACTGACTGGGCTTCAGCCATTCATTATTATTATTTTCCTAAAAGGCCTCTTGCAAACTTTGCAGGGCCTGGTAAGAATTATGGGGAAAAAATATGATGGTTCTTTCCTTAGTAATATGCCAGGTTTCCTTAAAAAAAAACCCATTAAGGTCTCCTTCAAAAAAGTCAGGTGAGGCAGACACAAGAAAAGCTTTTCAGAGCTATCCTAGTTTTACAGAGGCTGTACAGCTTATTCTTTCCTTAAAATATGAGCCCCAATTCATTCTTATTTTTAATCTAGTTACCTCAGATGACATGCTAACTCTGTTCTGAACAATTCATAAGAGTGATACGTGTGTGCATGTATATGTGTGTGACATGATGTGCTTTTTCAAGTTATCAAATTCCAGGAATGATTCTACTGAGATTTTGCAATCAATGTCTCACTAACAGCTTCCTATTCATAATTTAATGGTACCAGACACTGCCAGAAATCAATGGAATGGTTGGATTGCCCTACTTTATTGTGCTATATTATCTTTTGTTAAATAGAGGCAGAGATGCTCTTTCCTTCTTGGGAGACGTGAGTTTGACTACTGCAAGAAAAAAAGAGTACTTGGTAAATGGACTGGATAGTTATTTATTAGAATTATATCCCACTTTTATTTTGTGCAACTCGAGGCAGTGTACATAATGCTTCTTCTGCATCTTTTCTCCTTAACAATAATCCTGTGAGGAGCGATGCACTGAGTGAGATTGACTGTCCCAATGTTACCTAGATGCCTTCTATGCCTAAAGTAGGACTAGAATTCTCAAGCTTCCATTTTCCAGTTCAGCACCTGAACCACTATTACCAAACTGGATAACTGGAAGAGATGCTTGTGAGAAGGTCACTGACCATAGCAAAACACATAAGGTCCAAGTAGTACATACTTTTTCCCCCAACAACAACAGCCTCAGTTGCTCAGATTTAGATCAATATTTTGCCAACCCTAAATATTTTCCATTGTGATTTTCACTACCGTTAAGAATGCTGCTAAAAGATTTCATGTAGTTGTTTAAATCACTTTTGTGAGCAGGTTTTGCCTGGGAAAATCAGTACCTGTACCAGAAATGGTCAAAATGATCAATAACAGCATTGGGGAGGGGGAGGATATTTGTAATTTACTTGAGAGAATGAGGAGGATTTTGTAGATTTGGCAATGCTATTCCCCAAAATGCTTAGCACTGTAGAGAATTCATCTTCACTTTAGACTAGTGAATGCAACTGAGCAATAAAATAGACTTGCATTTGTTTTGCTGTTATTTAGAGTCCACTGAAGCTGTGGCTTTCAGCTTGAAACAATCAATAAATCAAATACGAGATCACAAGTTGCAGTGCATTCCCATTCAGGGTAGTTTTCGTTGTTGCTTCTACTGTGTTAGAGTTCTTTGTCTTGGCAGCGGAATTGCTTTTATCCCTTTTCATCAAGCCCAACTGTCCGATAAAGCAAACTCAATTCATGTCCTATAATGACAAGGTCATGCACCACCACAGTGCTCCTTTTAGATTTGCTTTGAGATGGGTAGCTGAGGGGGAGTAAAGCTCATATCAAAATGAAGAGCATTGAAGGATTTGGATGAATCACCCCTAGTTTCACCTGAGAATATGAGCAGATAAAAGGAAGAAAGCTTTGATTCAAACATACATGGGTTAGTTATATTTTTCACAAACGACTTCTTTATACTATTGAACACAATGCGAACTTTAAGGCCAACTGCAATAACACTTTCTCATGAAAAATTAACAAAGAATTTATGGAAATGTAATGAAAGTCCCAAAGCAATTAGCCTAGATTTCTCTAGAGCCTGAGAAAAGCCAGGATAATTGCAGGCAGAAACTACATAAAGTGGCTATTTTCATTATCACAGGATACAGAACGTCCATTTTCATCACAATGGCACATAATGATGTTAAGGCTAACACAAAGATATATTTTAAAAGGTTGTGACACAGTTTACAAAATGGCTTGATTTATGTGGACTTTGGGGATACCTATTAAAGATTATTTAAAGAAAAAAAAGAAAAGAAAGAAAGAAAAGAAAGAAAGAAAAGAAGCCAGTTCTGTTATTGTCAAAAGCTATTAAATATTACAAAAGTGGAGAGAGTGGTACATTATATTATTTATAGTATAGACAAAAATTAATGACATTTGTCACTGATTTTAAAGAATTGACTTGCTGAACAAATTGTTACAATGAATATAGCCTTTTGTATTTACTTTCCAATATGGTTATCATTTTAGTTCTGTGCTCTGAATAACTGTCTGTGGGAACAAAGGCATGTGGGTGTAAAGCAAAAGAGCGATGTAAGGATAAAATGATGAGAATATTCTCAGCTACATCTATTCTGGCTATTTAGTTCCTCTGATCTCACCTAGATAATTTTATATCACCATATATAATATACGAAGGCGTCTCTTTCTTTTATAAAAACATAAAAAGTGTGTATAGATATTTACTTATCCTGTACGTTTATCTGGCAGACTATTCTAATTCATTTCTGCCTCTGAAACTGTGACACTGTTTTTAATGTTCCTTTTATAATTTCATTCGAGTTCTTAATAAAAGCCTATGAGAAAAGGTTTTACATAACATTGCACAATCATAAAATCCAATGTTATTGCCACATTTTAAGCTAAAAAGCTATTCCTTTCTAAAGATAGAGGTAAATTGAGTGGTTTTCTGACTATGATTGACTTTTTTTGGGCTTCCATTAAATGTAAATCTGCAACTAGCTGTATAAATCCATACAATAACAATAAACTATTGAATCAATCATCTTTTAATTCTTTCTTCTCTCTTCTATTCTCCTTGACTCTAAATGGTATGTTTAATATTTTGATCTTCCTCCTGTATTTTGCCCAAAAAAGAAAAATCTGACAATTTCTTTTTTAAATTCAGATGATAGTGTGCCCTGCATGCACACTTAAAATATCTCTTCCAAGGTATTTTCTCTTGACATGTTTACCCCATCTAACTCCAATCTGAACATGAAGGTTTAAAAGAGACAGAGAGTAGGGTGAGATGAGGGATGTTGAGATTGCTCATCATCAGGTAACATTTGGACACTGGGAAGCAATTTTCCAGTCTGGGAGTAGCGATTTATTTATTTATTTTTTATTTACTACATTTATATGCTGCCATCTCAGTAACATCCATCACACTATGATAATTGAAAACTTCAGCAAAAGATATGTTCTTCCAAATTTTCTCCAGTAAAAGGTCTGGTAAGATGTCATAGGCAAGTCAAAGCTTCTGACATATTCAAGTCTATACAGATGAGTAATTTTTAGCTTTCTACCAATGACATTTTATTTTAATCCAGAGAAAGGGAGGGAGGGAAGAAGGAAGGAAGAAAGGAAGATACTTTCCTGCTCAAAATTCAGAAATGTCAAACTAAACAATTCTTATAAGTATAAGTATTATAAGTAGTTGGAGGAAAATCCTAATGAGAAATCCATTTGAAACCAGTGCATCAATTGGATATGAAAAGGAATTTATTAGGAAAAGGACAGTATAGGAAAAAAACAAGGAAAGGAAGCAATGACACAAAGAATTCTCAATAAAGCCATTCATCAGCTTCACTAAACTAGTTAGTCCTTGAATAAAATTTTGGATTTCTGCACGTATTCAAAATTCATTGCAGTGAAGATATTTGGAGAAGAAATCTCTGGACCTTCCTGATTTATATATTTATGATCTTATTTCTGAATTATCTTATTTACGTGTTTATTGATTGCCTTCATCACCTTTGTTGATAGGCAGGTAATTTTTTTCCTTGCCTTAAAAAAACAGAGAAGAAAATCTTTGGGAAAACTGAGTGTTGCTTTGGTCAAGCTAGGAAAGTATGACAATATGTTTATTGTCATCTGAATTTCTTATGCAAATCTGTGGTTTTGTATTTTTATTCTCTGATTTTGTCAGAAATTAAATCTGCCACAAATTTGAACTTCTGTAAAATGTAATCATTTTCTATGCGCTTAGAATTACTTGATGTTGAAATTTAACTTTGTGGACACCTTTGAACAATAAAGATTAAAACTGTGTTGCTGGGTGTTAAGCCTTTTAGTCTGCACAGCCTTTCCCAATTTCTCATGGCAATGCTGGACCACAACCGCAGTCGGCATGGCTTTTAACTATATATGGAAAGATCCATGGAACATTACATCAGATAAATCTGCTATATACACATTTCTGGGGGTAACTTACCCTTAACTCCTGGGACTTACTTTTGAGGGAGCAAATATATTTTCACTGTAAGGAAAATGGTTGAATTCATGATTTCATTACTTGGTTTACTGATTAAAATATGTCTTACAGCTTTAAGTAGAACTTGTGCCTCGTCCTCTACATGCTTACTTGATGAAACTAAATCCCATAGGCATACTTAAAGATAAGTGTGCATAAGAATGGACTTTGCTTGCTTCTTTCCAGCAGTCTGAACTGAATTATTCCTTTGTAAGGAGCTTTTTCCAATTCAGATTAATGCTAATTTATTAAGGATTTGGAAATCATAGCTTGACAGAACAGCTTATTCTTTTCACCCCTCCGTCATTCCAATTTTGGCAATAAGTACATTCCCGGTTCAAAACATTTCCGAAATATTTTAGATATTCCAAATAAACTTATTGGTTAGGGACTAATTTAAAACTACAGGCAACCCATTTTTATTTCCAGACTGTCGATTCAGCTAAGCAACAAGGCGCATGGCAGGAGAATCTCATAAACAAATACATTCAGCTGTGCTGTGGATTACGCTAAAGTGACACATTTATTTAAAAATCTGCCTACGACTTGTCCTCATTGATTAAATGCCCTTAAGAAAGTGAATCTGATTAAATAGAAGTCATTAAGATTCAGTACACCTCCTCCACTGCTTTTGATGGTTGACACATTCCCTAGAGAGGGAGATTGGACAGCTGATAAGCGAACACTGAATTATAAGCACTTTGTGGAATGTCACTAGCAAATGAAAGATCTACTGTTTTGCTTGCAAAGCAAGAGAATGCCTTAACAGCATAAAAATGGACATGGCACAGGAATTATTTCATCTTCTGTGCCTGGAATATAAATGACTGTATATATCACGCATGTAATTTTAGGGCTGGGGTAGCTAATAGAGCAGCACTGCTTCTTGGGAAGTATGGATCCGATTGATCAGAACCAGAAAGAAGAGAAGTGGCTCTTTTTGACTTCTCATAATACTGTCAGAATTCCAAACAAGCCCTCTCTGTGTAAACCCCCTGGATGGCTTTCTGAAATGTAGTTATGGATATAGAAAAGGGGACACCTATGTTATTTTTGCCTTTTCCGATTGAGAAAGAAACTACTAATTGTACCATGCCTGCAACTGTGAATCAACAGTTTAGATTTAGGTGTCAATATGAAGTTACAATTAATTTCCATTGAAATAAAGGAGTTTAACATCCATGAGGGCAGTGATGGCAAACCTTTTAGAGACCGAGTGCCCAAACAGCAACCCAAAATCCACTTATTTATCACAAAGAGCCAACACAGCAATTTAACCTGAATGCTGAGGTTTTACTACCTAAAATAATGATAAACAAGACAGAGCTCAATTAATTGTTCTAAGAAGAACATGATAAATGAACTTTTATGCACCTTTATTTTTAATCCTGCTTTTGAAATATTACATTTAGTAACAATAAAAAGAAAAACTTTTGTAATATCCCTCCCTCCCTCTCATTCTCCTCCCCCCCTCTCTCTCTCACACACACACAATCTCTGTGATGCCTCCACTGTCCTTGTCCCTGCACTGGATCAGCCAAGCCCTTCTGGCAAGGGAAGGTTTCAGCATCTATGGGGTTCCCACCACCCTGCCCTACAGGCCAGACCTTTTCTAGGCACCCTGACAAAGTCCCAGGGCAGCCGACCCCACTTTATCTGCTGCTTCCATTGATGTGGGGAGAAGGGGGATGGTAAGAGGAGGCAGCAAAGCCTGGCTAACCTTAGAAGGGCGATCAGGAAGGCTCCCAACAGGAGATGGGGCACCGGTCCTCATGGGAATGCGGCAGGGAAGTGGAGTGGGTATGAAGTGTCGCCACTGCACAGGAGGATGGGAGGGAGCCGTATCAAAAAAGGGCGAAGCTAAAGAGTCCTCATCTCCTTCTCTCCTTTCTGGTGAGGGATGAAAATCTGCAGGGGTTGATTTGAAAGGCCTAATCCTAGTCTGAATTTTGGGGGTGGGGCGTTGAACAGTGAAGACACTCTGCACATGATCTGAGACAATCCTGCCATAGGAAAAGAACACACCAAGCGGACCAAGCAAGGGACAAGGAGGTGGACAACGAAGGAACCGTTATTGATGCAGAAATAGATAGTGGTGTGCAAGATTCTTCTAAACTAGTCCAGGGGTGGGTTCCACTTACCTTCCCTACTGGTTCGGGTCACACCTGAAGTGTGTGTTTTGCACACACTAACTTTACATGCCCCCCTATCACATCCAGGTAAAAACCCACTGCATATTCGCAATAGGCTTTGCACATGCACAGAGGGCTATTTTTTAGGTAATTTCAACCCGGAGGAACGATTTCCTGCCAGAGGACTGGTTCAGGGGCATGGCCAGTTGGCTGTTGTGGCTGGTTCGGCGAGCAGGGGCAAATTTTTGCTAACAGTTCTATAGAACCGCTCCAAACTGGCAGCAACCCACCATTGGTCTAGTCTTACCCCCATTGTTTAATTTTCAAAATATGGCAAGCAAATGACAACTACCAGAGGGAATCAGGGATGGAAAAAGTGAAAGGTTGGGGAGGGTTTTTTCAAACAGAAGGAAACAAGCAGGGACCATTCGTAAACAGGCCCCTTGCTGTCTCTCAACTTACATGGGAGACGCGAAACAAAACTGCATTCATCAATCAGAGCCCTGTTCTGCCCATAGCTTGTTTTGGTGCGTGTCCGGCAATGTTTCGTCTGTGCTGGGCGACGGCGCACATGCCCACAGAGAGGGCTATGTGTGCCAACCTCTGGGATGCATGCCATAGGTTCACCACCAGGGCTTTAGGAGCTTAAGACTGCCTTCCCAGGCTCTTGGCCTTTGAAGTATCAGCCCAGTTGCATAAATTATTTAGAAATAAAACTGCCCGTGCGAATAGAAGTCTAATTTCAAGAGTTGCTGTCCTTATTTTTCCCCCTAGTTCTCAGCAATTAACTGCATGAGAAAATATCCACAGTTGTAACATTTTGCCAAATAGTTATATGCAGTTTATAATTTTGAGTTCTGTAAGAGCTGTTACATAATTTGCTTTCAATTAATTCTTCAGTTTTTCCAATTAATTTGAAAATAGAGGGGAACAGTAGTTGATCTGAAATAGCAACCTCAATTGTCCTTTTTTTAAAATAGAAATAAATAAACAGTTTTTTTCCTAACAATAAGGAACATGCTTTTTAGTTATGATAATGCAGCCAATGAGGAACACAAGGGAGGTATCAGCATTTCAGAAGTATAAGTAAGCTTTACAGGAGGAAAACATATTTATGAAAGAAATTAAATTCAATTAGGAGGGAACATGCTCCACTAGCTTTCTAATGTTGAGTGTACAAGATAAAGGGACACAAAATTGGAAGGAATGGAATAGACAATCCTGGAAAAAGTTATCTTTTTCTGCCTGGACCTGTAAGATTTTCTTTTCCCACATATTGAGGTAACACAATTAATACTCAACTTATGGTCCCAAGTCTCTATAATATTCTTTGGTATGATTCCTTAAGAGCTTCCATTACCACAGTGTAATTTAATGTGACAGGAGGGGAATACTATTTAACACTATGGGAGACTTTTTCTCTCTACTATATTTACTTTATAATTTTATATTATGTAAATTTTGATGAGAAAGTAATGAAATCCCACTGCCTGATGCATTGTTTTTTGGAGTCAGCACATGGCACACTACTCAAAACCAAACATAGCACTGAGTCTGGCAAAAAAGAAAGAAAGGAAGATCTAGAAGTCCCATATCTGAAAGTACTGATGGATTTACGAGAGCTTGTAATTTATTTGATTTATTCTAACCATGATACTTACTGTTCCTTCTTCTGCTTTCCAGTCTTTTTCTGCTTCCCTTAAATATCCTTGCTTTGCAGGCACGCAGGACATGTTTGCACTCCTGCATAGGAAGCTTTTTGTAAAATATTGTTCTATCCAGAGGTGGGTTCTGAAACTTCTTACTGCCAGTTCGCTCAGGGTCGCCTCGAGCGCATGCGCGGCAATCAAAAAATTCAAAATGGCAGCGCCCACAGAGACACCGAAGGAACCGGCTCCGTGACATTATCACTGATTTACTACCGGTTCTATAGAACTGGATAGAACCAGTAGGAACCCACCTCTGGAGGAAGCTGAGAGTGGGAAGGAGATCATGTCAGGCCTGGAAGCCATCTTTTGCATTGGATCTTAATGCCTGCTGTATTTACTACTGTGGGAAATTGGGAGGGGGGATTGTATGGAACAAGAGTGATGTATAGTCATAATAACATTCCTTTCTCAGAGAGTCAATGACATCATGCCCTGCACCTGGAGGGCTGGAACTGGGAGGCATTTCCAGTTGGGACGGTGCTTGGATTGGATCATGTGATGGACATGTGGGTGTTGGGCAGGAACTTGAACTTTCCTTTGAAGTTCAAGTTCCAAATCTGGGGTTTTCCCAGATGTGCCAATATGACATTTCTATAAATGAAATGGAACTTTGAGGAACTTCAGGCCTCGAAGTCTTCTTTTGAAGAAGACTTGGAACCCTGACAGATAATCTATATAACTGTGCGTGTAAATACGTGAACCCGCAGACATGTACTATAAAAATTCAAGGGCCTATAAATATACATAAGTACTGCAAACAAATGGTCAATTTGTAATAATAACTGCAATTATATCTTTCTTCAGTGTATTGTTTATTTCTTGTTGTGTTGATGTATTAATATAAAATTAATATAATAAATAATAACACCATATTATATTATATTATATAAATAATATAATATAATATAAAAAGATTATTATTATCATTTGATTTTTCTCCTACCTTTTCTTAGATATATAACTCAAGGCAGCTAACATACCTGACACTCCTATTTTCCCCACAACAGCAACCCTGCAAAGTGAGCTGGGTGAAAGAGAGGGACTGACTTAAGATCACCCAGCTGACTTTCGTTTCATTTTCATTATCCCAAACCGGGATATATGAGCAAATACACCTGTCTGATTTTCTACATTAAAATACAACATGCAAGGACCTTATGCAGGGTTTAGTGGTCCTTGTTTCTATTTGAATTTGACACCCCTGCTGTCCAGTAGTCTATAGTACAATATTCTGATAGGATGGGCAACAATCACTTCAGAACAATGTCTCAGGCTCCGCTAAAGCTCTTTAATTGAGTTTTTTCCCTTCTAAAAAACGTTTGAAGATGACACAGTATTGCAAGTTTAACTCCCCCACCCCCAGGGTTGGATCCTGGATATTTTTACTGCCGTTTCATTCAGGATTGCGCTACGTGTGCCCGTATACGTAGCAGTCAAAAATCCAAGATGGCGGTGCCCACAGAGCCCCCAACAGGACCGGGTCCGTGATGTCATCACCAAGTTATTATCAATTCTATAGAACTGGATAGAACCGGTAGGAACCCACCTCTGCCCACCCCTCAAGATGAACCTATTATGTTTTTTTCAAATTCCCAAGGGTCTGCCAGGATAAAACAGAATTTGAGCTAGTCTTAAAATATCTCCTTAGAGATGCAGAACAATCTTCCAAAACATTTCTAGGTAGAAATTTCTTATTATTACTTAGATTCTGATTCTGTTTTCAAAAGAGTTTGGCTGGGCGCTCTGTTCTGCAGGCAGCCAAGATCTTGTGGCAAAATCTGGTTAAAATGCCTATATGGTGATACAGCAAATGCTTTCCTTAATTGCCTTACTTGCCTTAAGTTGAACAGCCCTCTCCGAGGTTGAACAAGAACTGAGGCTGTTCTTACTTTCCCCATCACTCTCCTTTATCTCCTGCCTTTCCAAAACGTGAGTTAAATAAGTCTACTTTCTGGGTTTTTTACCTATATCTTTAACCAGGTTGGCGATTACCATGACCATGAGGAGTTTGTTTTCGAATCACAGTCATTATGTTGAAACTTTTCAAGTCTTCCTCAAGAAGTCAACCGAACATCAGTGCATGCTGGACTTCATTCACAAGAAGCTGCCCCAATTAACATCCAGGTAAATACACGATAGACATGTTCTTAGAAATATTTGATACATGAGATCATTGGGAAAAGACTAGATAATCCCAGATTAGACCTGGTTTGGTTCCAGTTTTTTGTTGTTTTCGATGTTTCAATTGGTTGAGTTTTAATTTTTGACTGGGAGCTGCCCAGAGTATTTATTTATTTATTTATTTATTTTATCAAGCATATATATGATTACAGACAAGATGTGTTTTTATATAAGGTTACCAATACATGGGGACATTAGGACAGGGACGGTAGGCACGCTGGCGCGCTTATGCACGCCCCTTACAGACCTCTTACGAATGGGGTGAGGTCAACGGTAGACAGTCTAAGGTTAAAGTTTTGGGGGTTTGGGGAAGAAACTATAGTCAGGTAGTGCATTCCAGGCATTGACCATTGTGCTAACTTTTCATTCCACTTCATCCAACCCACTTCTTTTCCTTTAAAAAAAATAGTGAATCTCTCTAGCGCTATTCAAAATTCCCATCAATATATCCCATTAGCATTTTATTTTTTTACTTATTTTTTTGCTGGTTGACATGTTCATCTAAAGGAGCTGAAAAGACTTCCTGCTCTTGTTTGTCTGCTACGTAGTTCAGTTTAGGTTTCAGCTTCTCTCTCTCTGATAGCCCAAAGTCACTGAGGCTTAAATTTGCTCCTAACCACAAATCTGCAGTCCATTTACATAGCCCCCAGAGGAGGTTTAGAACCGTTAGTAACTCAGTGTTGACGTCATGGAGCCAGTTCTGTCATTGTCTCTGTGGACGCCGCCATCTTGGATTTTGCTTCTGCACATGCGCAGAAGCTATTTTTTTTATTGCTGTGCACATGCACGCGAGGCGTGACCCTGAGTGAACTGGCAGTAAAAAGATCCACAACCCACCCCTGATAGCCCCATCCTGACTACCCTTAATGAGCCACATCAGGCTGGGATAAAAGACTAAATTCCTAGAAGACATTTTCTAGAAATACAAGTCACCGGACTTTTTGACCAGCTTTTGATGTTATGAATTTGTCCTTCCCTCCTAGCCTCAGTAATGGAAAAACTGAAATCAACATTCTAAGTGTCGGTGGTGGTTCAGGTGAGTCAGAACACTAAGGTATTATTTAGCAATCTGAATTATGAATGCTGTTACATATGCAGGGTATTATATTACATTCATATGCTTGGAGGAATTTAGAAATAATTTAAAATATACCTCCCGGCAAAAGGATGTTCTTCAATGTGGGGATGAATGGGCAAAAAAGAATCAGATAATGAGAATAACGTGAAAATGAAACCTACATATAGAATCAGACACTCTCGGATACACTGAGTTTGTTTCATATAATTCTGCAGAAGACTGGAATGTTGGCTAGTCAATAAAAGAAAAAGAACAGGATGGGGCTTTTCAATTTCTTATTCTGTTTTTCATTTCCTTTGTGACAAATGACTTTTTAAGCCTATAGGAAAGGCCTTCTGGATAAGGCCAAGACTCATCTTAGTCTATTATTTTGATTCTCATGATGACCAGCCAGATTCTCTGGGATTTGTAGGTTCTCCAAAACTCACATTTTCACTGGTGAAGGCCAAGGGTGCGGGAGCTTTTGCCCAGCTTCAGTTGGTATAATAATTACAATTCTTTCTGACTTAGGGAAACTTTACGACAGTGACTTATGCCCTTATGACTGCAGGTTTAGATGAATGTAGCACACTTCATACAGGGGCGTATGATGCTGCCTTTGAGTAAAGTCTAAGAAGCAAAGTGCAGTTGTACAAAAGATAAGGATGCAGACCGTGTAGATGATGAGTCACTTTAGCACGTAGCCCCAGTGATATTGTCTGCCAATAGGTTTCTAAGCAACCTTCTGGTGTTTACCTGCATGCCCCAGCTCCTGTTTACATGCAGGACCATTTCTCCTAACTAGAATTCTCCTATTCCGGACTGTCATCGCAAGAGCGAATGTTTAGAGTCCCAAGCCAAACAAACAAAGTAGAGTTTGTAAGCGGATCTTTTTGGTGGTGGCCCCAGCACTTTGAAACAAAATACGATACTCCCTGAAGTTCATTTAGCCCTCATCTTGCAGGTTTTCCAAACAGTGTAAACATTTTTTTTGTTCTGACAGGGGTTTGAGCAATACTCATATTAGGTGAGGGCTTTTTATATTTTTTGTTTTTAATTAAAATCCTCCCCCCCAAAAAAGTTATGGGTTTATTGGAAATTCAGGGATGCTTGAGTTTGCGATCTATTTTACTACCAGAATTTACTTTTATTTTATTTCATTTTCAAGTGATCGAGTCATTATGACTTAAGTCATAAATTATTATGGAAACATTTTCATTTATTGTATTTATTTTATTTTATTTGTTGAACATGTATTAGACAACAGATGTAAGTATAAACATGGACATGAACAAGGAATGAGTACAAGTAAATGGGGACAGTAGGACAGTGACGGTAGGCACAATGGTGCACTTTTGCACACCCCTTTATGTACCTCTTAGGAATGGGGTGAGGTCCACTGGAGACAGTTTAAGGTTGAAGCTGTGGCGGTTAGAGGATGTAACAATGGAGCCAGGTAGAGCATTCCAGGTATTGACCACTCTGTTGCTGAAGTCGTATTTTCTGCAATTGAGTTTGGAGATGTTTACCTTGAGTTTGTATCTATTATTTGCCTGTGTATTATTGCGGTTGAAGTTGAAGTAGTCATTGACAGGTAGGATGTTGTAGCAGACAATTTTGTGTACTACACTTAGCTCAGACCATAGGTGGTGTAGTTCTAGTTTGTCCAAGCCCAAAATCTCAAGCCTGGTGGCATAAGGTATTCTGTTGCAAGCAGAGGAATGGAATACTCTTTTTTGAAATACCTCTGGACTAGCTCAATTATGTTAATATCCAATATACAGTGTGGATTCCAGGCAGACAAGCTGTAGTGAGAATTGGTCTAGCAAAGGTTTTATATGCCCTAGTTTGCAGAACTATGTTACCGGAGAAGAAGCTTCGCAAAATTAGGTTAACAACTCTTAATGCCTTTTTGGAAATGCTATTACAGTGTGCTCTGGGGCTTAGATCAGTATGGTATGGTATGGTATTTAAACAGTCCACTTTAGTGTCTGTGGTAGGCTACTGATATGCAGCAGAAGTCATGCTAAGAGTTACGAGACCTGCCTCTGATGATTTAGCCCAGTTCCTAGGTCCTTTGTTCAGTATTTATTTTTTAGTGGCAAAGTGTCTGGGCAGCAAAGAAGAAAATTGAGGATCATATGTAGAAGGCTAGTTGCTCAATCTGCTCCAAAGTTTTGACACATTTCTTATTCATTTAAATGATTTATTTAAAAACATTTCAATTCGGCTACTGAAGAAGTCCTTCCCAGATGTTCATGATATTAGTCTTGACAGTCCATATGGAAAGCTTGTGAGAGCAAAAAGCTACATTAGCAAAACTAGGAATGTAGGCGGTCTAGCTTTAAATGGTCATATGAATAGTGAGGTGGTGTCATTTCCATTTATAAGAAAGTGTGTTCTGCTTGCAGCTTATATCTCATTAATGTGGCTAACTCCATCCCTTTCTAATCACAGAAGACATTTACTGTGTGGTAAAATAGTGACTCTACTCTAAACAATCTATTTCCTTGAAAAGTTTAATTGGTAATTTAATGGTGAACATAATGGTAGCCCTTTAAAGGTAATTGTATCAGGGTCCTTAAATAATTCCTAGAGGTTTAACTGATAGTTGTCAATTGATTTTCAGGCTGCCAGAGAACTGGTTCTGAAATGCCCCAAAGCCCTTGTTTGCATATAAATAACTAAATGAACTCAATTAAGGTAGAAGATTAAATTACCAATCAGGGGTTTGAGGTGAAGAAGAGCTTTTAAAAAAACCGAGGGCAATGGATTGGTTTCTTGTGAATGGGAATGAATACGTTATCCATTAGATCAATAAAAATCTCCAGATGAGTCGATAACAGCTCCAGTTATCTCCAATCAGCCTGACCATATTGGCTAGGAATGGTGCACCTGAAGACCACTAGGCTGCCTTAAGGTAGTTCAATAATGATTGAATCTGGCATTTGCTTCCATCTTCTGCATGTAAGTTTAAGAGGCTCTTTGACTAAACCCAACACAAATACAATGCTATCATAGGCAATGCCATCAGCATTTTGTTTCTTTTTCCTTTCTGTTATAACGAATTGCTTTTGCATTGTGACCTTAAGCCTCTGTTTAGAATTAGCTAGCACTGAATAGCTGCCAACTATGGGTAGGTCTATCTGCCTATCTATTTCAGCCTCTGGGTATGATAGATCCATTCTACCTCTTTGTAAAGAATCGTAAACATAAATTGAGATGATGGACAGATGGATGCATTCTTATCGAAGGACCATAGTGTAAAGTATCTTCTAAAAGTGATACAAATGATAGATTTTGTTAAGCCTTTGTAGGTATCTATGATGTAACAGTTATAGATTGGAATATCATAAACACATTTGATCCCAATTCTTTGAAAAAAATATCATAGAGCTAAAAATACATGCAAGATGGTCAGCGAAAATGATGAAAAATAATTTGTCCAGGAATAAAAATAGCAAGTAAACGAAGACAAGATAGAAAAAAATTCTATATCTGGTTTGGAAAAAGAAGATTCCTTTTTTTCCTCCTCCTCTCAATGAAGCACATGGTGAGAGATTAAAGTAGAACAAAGGTAATGCTTCCATACACAAAATATAATAAATATATATTTGCCGCATATGTGGTGGCAGCAGTATTGGGATAGTTTTTAAAGTACATTAAAACAAGTTCATGAGTATAAAACTACTGAGTATAAAAGTAATGAGTAGTAGTCATGGTGACTCTTCATCACCATCAGGTGCAGATTGCTTATCGATTCCATTTGCTGGTGTAACACCAGTGATAGAGTACTATTTTACTCATGTTTTGTTCGCGAGATCCATACGAGTTATCAAAAGAATGACTAGCTACATCTAGTCCAATGTAGTTGTTCTAATATTCAGCCATCATAGTAGAATTGTCTCAAGGTCCTAATAATGATGGGATGTAACTTGATCATAATAGAGCAGGGGTGTCAAACTCAAGGCCCAGGGGACAGATCTGGCCCATGGGGTGCTTAGATCTGGCCCGTGGGGTTGCCCTGGAAACAGCAAAGGACTGGCCCACAGGCCTCTGCCAGAGAAAATGGAGCTTGGGAGGACTGTGTGCGTCCCTCCCAAGCTCTGTTTTCTCTGGCAGAGGTTTGCAGGAAGCCGTCACAGCTGAAAATGGAGCTCGGAAGCCTGTTTTCAGTGGCAGAGCGCTCGGCCCACCACAGGTGCCCCCAACATGTTGAGCTGGCCACACCCACCCCAGGTCCCTGATGTCAAACACAACCCTGATGCGGCCCTCAATGAATTTGAGTCTGACACCCCTGTAATAGAGCAATGCTTTCCATCTTGTCATTCGCTATATGCCATTTGGAAACTCATTTGACATTTGCATTTGAACCAAGTAAACCCACACACACACTTCTAGCAAAAAATATGATATTAGTTTTTGGTTTCTTTGTTCTTCTTTGTGTCCTAGGGGAAATTGACCTTGAGATTCTTGCAAGATTACAGATGGAATATCCTGGTGTGATCATTCATAACGATGTGATAGAACCAAATGCTGAACAAATAAACAGTTACAAAGGTATGCTTAATGCTGCAGCTTCTGCTGAGCTCCACGTCACCGATCCGTTTGCCCCCTCGGTGTTCTAGAGTTCGTTATAGAAATAATGTGCTATTGAAATGTTTCTCTGAAACATCCATTTATCACATTTCCACTGAAAGGGAGGAAGAGATACAGTTTCTCAGCATGGTGGCAAGCCAGAGGGTGCAAATCCCTACTTAAGTGACAGCAAACAGAATGCAGTGTTAATGCTACGGAAATGAAAAGGGGAAATTTTACCACTGTTATTTGAAAAAAATATATATTAGGGATTAACTTTCTGAAACTTCAAGCCAGGACACAAATATTGATTTTCCTCCACAAGTTTGAGGGAGGACAAGGCTGCTTTCTTCAGACTGTTGGCTCTCTTGGAATTTTGAAAAGCCTCAAAATTGCTGCTATGCTTTCTGACATTGTACACTCTCTAACAATGTTAAAACCCTCACTTATTGAAAAACAAATTAGCTGATTATTCTTGCAACCTTCCCAGCTCCACTCCGACTTATTTCTGACTTTTTGTAAGCAGGTAGGTAGCAATCAAACAAAGGAAAATGCCCCCTTTAACTTGACAAGATGCCCATAAGGCCTTCTTAGAAATAAAGTGAAGCTAAAAGTTGGCATATGCCTTGCTACATGCCAACATATTTTCTGCAAAGGCTTCTGCACCGCAGAGCCTGGTAGATGCCAAGGGTGATGTCCGCAGACATAGTAGGTGCCCGTAGGGATCACATTCCCTATTCTACTATGAACTCTCTTTGTTTTACAAGGCTATCTGTAGCGTCCTCCTCAAAGAATGGACATTTGATGTCATCAGTGCCGGGTCTCTGATTGGTTGAGACGCACCGGCCTTTCTGGAGGGAAATCCGGGAGCCAGGATTGGCTGCTCGTCTGACAGCTTGGAATATAAATAGCTGTCAGACTACCGGAGACTCTCCAGTCAGGAACTAGTTTATGTTACATTAATAAATAGTTGAACCATTGTCCTGACTCGCCTCAATCATTTCCACCCTACTCAACCGGGTATCTAATACTGGCAACGAAGGTGGGATCATCGGATTGAGGCTCTCGCAAGGGAATTATCATTCCTCACAGAATGAATACCTTGCCTTCGTTTGCAGTGTTCGATAGAACCGCCAAAAGTTGGGAAGCTTACACGGAGCAGTTTGAATGCTTCCTTCAGGCAAACGCGCTCACTGAGCTCTCAAGTGAGCGTAAGAGGGGTTACTTTCTGAGCTCGTGTGGGAGAGAGACATATGGCATGGCCTGCTCTTTATGTGCCCCCCAGCTGGCATACGAGGTGCCGTGGGAGATCCTGACACAAAAACTACAGAGACACTATTCACCGGCTCCGTCATGAATAGCGCGCAGACATGCTTTCAGGCACCGCTATCAAAGAGAAAGGGAGACCATAAATGACTTCATGGCCTCCCTGCGAGCCACCTCTTTAAATTGTGGATTCCACGACCTGGATGACATGTTTCTGGATCAACTAATTTGTGGAGTGCGGGACATGCACCTCCAGAGAAGATTGTTGGCAAAAGCAGACCTAACACTGCCAATCGCCTTTGAGGAGGCTTGTGCCGCAGAGCTGTCCGATGCCTCGGCACCTCAACTACACCGGCGGTACACACCATCACATCAGCCGATGCCTCCCAAACAACCAACAGCTGAGGTGTACAGGTGATCGGAAGAACCCAGAGACTTTGAGGATGCCAAGACGATGAGGTAAATCGCCTCAGAACAAACATCCAAAAACGGAAACCGGCGCCCAAATCACCTCAGGAAGAATGTCTCACCTGTGGCGGGAACCATGACCGCTCAACTTGCCGGTTTAAAAATGCCACCTGCCGCCGTTGTGCTAAGAAGGGGCATATCACCAACGTGTGCCGTGCAGCATTCCCAGAGGCCAGGGAAGCCAGAGATGGCCAACACGCCTGACCAGGATGACGGATGACCGACAGAAGGGATGACTGCTGGAGAGGGGCGGAGCCATCCCAGCGATGCAGAGGTGAAATCCAGGCGCTCTGGAGGAAACCTCTGGATCTTGGCGTT
>JANHFT010009400.1:203423-216780 GCA_032467955.1 Pseudoxenodon macrops
CAAAAAAGGAGTTAGTATATGTTTCATTGATTATAGAAAGGACTTTGATTTTATCAATCATGTCAAACTGTGGAATGTGATTTGAAAAACGAGAATCCAATTCTCATGCAAAACATATATATAGATCAAGAAGCCACATATGGACAGAACATGATGAAACTGACTAGCTTTAGGTTGGAAAAGGCAATGCTCTCCCTTGATTTATGCTGAATATTTATATATCAGCATATATCTTTATGTCAGGTACAAGCAATGGTATTCTTTATAAACAGTATACTGAAGCAAAAGTTAGAATTTGAAGAAGTAAGATAGAAAGATAATTGACAGTTTTGAATTTTGGTGTTGATCATGAATCCAGAGAATATTGTGGACCAGGGGTGGGTTCTACTTACCTTGCCTACCAGTTTGGAGTCGTGCCAGAAGTGCGCATTCATGCACCCTCATCACTTCCTCAGAAGGCTTTGCGCATGTGCAGAGGTTTTTTTTTGTGGCTGATTTGAGGCCGGAGCACTGATTTTTGGCCAGAGGACTGGTTCAGGGGTATGTTCAGCCGGCTGTTGCTGCCGGTTTGGCGAGCGGGGGAAAATTCCCACTAATGGTTCTAGCGAACCAGTCTGAACTGGCAGGAACCCACCTCTGTTGTGGATAGTTGAGAAAACAAACAAGTAGACCATCAAACAAATCAGTCCAGAGTTCTCAAGCAAAGCACAAAGAATCAGGCTCAAATTATACTATTTTTGATATAGCATGTGAAAAACTAGCTCTGTGGAGAAAGATGTAATAGGCATGTCTAGTCTAGTGAAAAGAAGGACTAGGGCTGACATGATAGTAATGTTTCAATATGTGATGTGCTGCCACAAAGAAGAGAGGGCCTGAAGCCAGGACAAGAAGCAATGGATGGAAACTAATCAAGGAGAGAACTAACCTAGAAATTTCCTGACAGCAAGAGCATTTAACCAATGGAACGGCTTGCTTCCAGAAGTTGCAGGTGTTCCAACACTGGAGGTTTTTAAGAAGAGATTGGACAATTTGTCTGAAATGGTATATAGTTTCCTGCTTGATCAGGGAGTTGGACTAAAGGACCTCCAAGATCCCTTCCAAATCTGTTATTCTGTAATGCTGGGAAAGATGTAAGACAAGAGAAGAAATTAGAAGCAACTAGTGGCATGGACATAATTACAGTGGCAATGAGTGCACCATTGAAAGTCTTGAGGGACCAGGGTAGGACCAAATCATCATGGGGAAAATCTATGTGGGTGTTAAGAACTGACACCAATTTATGGCACATAATCAATCAAAGTGTAATATTATGTAGTTATTATGGCTTGGTTATTAAATGATAATTCGTTCTGGTATGCTTGATAAAAATAAACAAAGGACCAGGTTAGATTTATGGTAAAAGAATTGCTGTCAGTTATAGTTAGATGGACATAATAGTTTAACAATGAATATTAGCTTTATGTCATATCTGCTAGGGGCAATTACTGTGCTTTCAATTCGCACTGCAATATCCTCGTTTTGACCTAAGCATTTTGGCATATTCATTGACACTGTCATTGTCTCTGCAGATGTCGCAACAGGCCTCTTTGTTGCTTTTGTATCCACCCATTTATCTATATATTGATCATAAAATCAATATACAAGAACTCTATAGTAAAGCAATTAAGGGTGTTGTTAATAGATGCGAACTGTGTCTGAAACACCAAATGTCACTCTCTGTGGTTAAAAGAAAATGAAAAATGCATTTGCCTTTTTTGTTGAATTGTAATTGCATATATTATCTTTTTTTCAATAGTGATACAACTTACACCAGATAGTCTTTAAAGATATATAGAGGACATTAGCACAATGATTCGCAAATGTAATAAAACAGAGAGCTATACCAACAACAGGGAGATAAGAATAGAAGAAAACAATACAACACAGCAACCATTCATTAGAGGCATTGAGTTGGAAAAAAGAGGTCATATCTCTAAATTACCTGTCTATTGATTCATTCTGTATTTCCAGTTTCTTAGCCTTTAATTTTCTGTCTATAATTTACAGCAGTATTTATAATTTTTTGGCATTTAAATTCAGTTTATTCCTTCCTAATACATGTGTTTCCTTCTGCCTCAAAATCAGTATATGAAGATAAAATATGTAACTGTCTGTAATGAAAATAAAATAAAATAACTTTTCAAAAAAATATCAGTATATGCTGAATTATCCTGTAGAAAGTTGTGGAAAGAAAAATAGAATAAGGAGCCTTTCCTGAAAATCATAGGTTGCTTTGGTTTAAATGTTTACACAAAAGATATCCCTAAATGTATATTAACAGACACAACTAAGAAAAATCCAAACTGAAAATATTTGAAATCATATGCATGGTTGCAGAAAAGTTGGTACAAGCCCAGAAAAATAAAGTTAAGTTAAATCATAGCATGAAAAAATAAGCTCTAGATTACAGCAAGAAGCTACACATGAATATATATTTTTATGGACTTTGAGATTTATTTCAAACATCTTGAATTCTCAAGGCAGCCCAACTGTACTGTATAAAGAAACTCCAGAGTTTTGCAATAACTGCAGCAGGGTGAATATATTTCTTGTTCACAGTCTAAGACAGACACAATCTCAAGTAGTCATTATATCAGGAAGACCCTAAAATTGTGCAGCCAAATTAAATAGCAAAATGGCTGATTTCTTTGAAGGAAAATAGATAGCATTTTTGCAAGAATAGATAAACTTTTCAGATGCTAGATTTTTGAGGGACCTGTGGAAGGCAAGGTTTGCAATGGCCAATATCAGCTCTTCCTTCCTTTTGTTATCTACTCTGGAATTTTAAGGCAGGCTGAAGAGATGGCTGGGGAATTCTGGGAATTGAAATCCAGACATCTTCAAGTGGCCAAGATTGAGAAACACTGTCTTTACTCCATATATTACTTACTTAATGAGCGGCCCAGTGCTGCAAGTTTTTCATTTCTCTCATATTTCTTAGCACTGTAGTAGAAAAAATGTATTGTTATCCATTCTTACTTGTACATTTTATATATTTTATTAGCATTTGTAATATTTTATTCACAGTATATTATGTATTTCTATAAATTTATTATTACAAATTTAGAACACTTATTAAGCTTCACTTGGATTGTCTTACTGAGCCTAACTAACCAGTGTTAAAATAGTGTCATAGTTTAGACTTCACCCAGATTAACTGCCAAAACATACTGACAAAAATGTGAAACATTAAGAAGTGTTTCAAATGCAGAGGATGAACTTATCTATACTGAATATTTCTGAAAAAAAGGATGGCGTAAGGAAACAGGAACGGTAGTACGACTTACTTCTTAGCCTCTATCATAATGTTGGATCCAGCTCAGTGTGCTACCATTTTTTTCCTTTGTGTGACCTTTCATTGTGGAATGAGTCATGCCTCCCCCTTTACAAATGACACTCTTCCTTCCGCAAACAAAGGAAAGTGAGGGATTAAGCATTTCCAGCTGGTTTGTTAATTGTATGCTGCTTATTCAACTTCTGTGAAGAAAACCTATTGCCTTTTCTTGCCTCAGACACTGTTCAATTAGAACACTTAAAACAAAAATCTTTAGGCCTAAATATTCTCTTTTATGAGAAATGGAATATTATCATATTAAAATCATTACTGAGCTAGAGCCTGGATATTTGTTCTGAAAACTGTCAATACTCTTAATGACAGTAGTCTTGGAAACTACACATCTGGCACAGAATTAATTACTCACATAAAACATTATCATTTCCCCACATCTCCTGTGAGATTGAGAAGCTGCTATAATGATTAATGGATCTGTATGACATACAAAAGAATAAACAGAAATGTTACTCAGTGGGGGGAGGGGGGAACCCAGCATTTTTTAATTCTAGCTTGAATGAATTGAACACTGAGGTGTTTTGTTATATGTCTTCATATCTGAACAAACTGAAGAAGCAGGGTGGGGAAGGAGAGATAAAAAGTTATTTAGACCCAATTTGTCTCTATGTAAAGACTGCTATGGTTGGCTTTTGAAATGGAGCCATGCGGAAGGCACATCCATCTGGCAAACCATTTGTGTAACCCACAACCCTTTTTTATTTTTGTCTCTAGATGTTAGAAGGCTGAAGATTGGCCAAGAATATTATGCTAATTAGAAACATTTTGAAAGAGATAATTGAATGATTAGGCTCCCTTATCTAAGGATTTTAGCTGACACAATAAAACATGGCATGAACACTACAGAAAAAAATCAAATTATATACATTATAGTTTATGTCACCACTTTCCTTAGAGCCCTCTAGTTATCTTCTGATACAAACATTGTGTATCTACCTTCAAAGTTCTACACAGCCTAGCCACATCTTTTTTGGCCTTTACTATACCCCACTAGGTGACTTCTATAAAATCCTGTTCTATTTTTCTTCTGTCTGTCTGTTAGACACAGAGTGATTTTTAAGAACATTTTGAACTGTCACCCCTTTCAACTTCTGTAAATTGCTTCTGAAGTTGTCTTTTCAATGACCCTTAGATGCCTGACAAGAGGATATCGTTGAAGCATTTGAAATTTTTTTTTCTATTGAAGTGAATAAATTAGAAGGCAGTAAAAAATGGTGGCATAGAAATCAATACATACATACCAATTTGATGCATGTAGTTTCAGTCTACAGTAGGTGATAGTAATTTAAACTCTGGTCCATGTGTGCCTGTAGGATATAGTCAAAAAAGTTTCAGTTTTGCTCTAGGTAGCTTTCATTTAATTTTTGGTTCCATTCTCAGCCCAATTGGATTTTCATGTCTCCCATTTCTCTCTCTACTTTCTCTCTGCATTTCAGTGATTCATAAAGTAAGATTAATACATTTTTATATGAGTCGCAGCAATGAAACCAGACATAATTACACATATAAAAACATAGCAAATGGAGCTGCATTGATGCCAACTGAATGTTCATGTTAATTTTAAGTACTTGGTTTGATGTTCCATGGCAGATCCAAGCAGAGGGTGGAGGTGAAAATGAAGGCAATAAGGTTTTGGAGAATCTCAGATTAAGCTGTTGCAGGAAAAGTGCTCATATATTTTTGGAAGCATTTGGAGATAGATGCATCATAATATATTTTATTGGCTGTGCATAACTATGGAAATCACTTGCCCCCATGACAAAGGAATGCAGAACAGCCCCAAAACTGTTTGGGTTATGGATTATACACCCTACGGAAATGATACGTAGAATTTACAAAAGTAAATTATAACATGACCTTACTACCAGAATCTACTATCTGAAACAATACGAGGTAACTGTAATATCAACTAACTTAGCACCTCTACAGTCTACTCAAAGGCAGCTTTTCTATTGATACTAGTACCCTCTAATCTATGAACAATACCCTTCATTATACCCATATATTCACACCTTTCACAGCATAGAAAAGGCAGCAACCTTGTATACGTTATTTGTCTCTTTCTCCTTCAGGTTCACTAGGCTTCCTGCTCTGCTTAATACAGTATCTACTTTAGCATCATGCATGTACTATAATGTTAGACTATTATTGTCTCCCACAAGACACTTGCTATATCCATATGCCAATCTCCACCCTGCCCTGAATGTGCACCTCCTATTTCAACTCCAGACAATTGACTGGCTCATCTTGCCTCCTTTCCCACCAGCTTGACTAGTCTACTGGACTTTTTAGTAGATAATCATTTAAATATGAGCCAGCAGTGTGTCAAAAAAGTCAATGCACTCCTAGGCTGCATTAACAGAGAGATAGAATCAAGATTATATGAAGTGTTAGTACTACTTTATAATGCCTTGGGAAGACCATGCTTGGAGTATTGTATTGTGTCTCTTCCAACTCTGTTATTCTTTTCTACTGGTAAAACAGAGCAGCCTCATTCCTAAACTGTGCTTGTCTCAAAAGAGGTCCAGGATGCAGAGAACTCAGCTAATGGACAACAAGCAGGGAATGTACAAAGATGAAGAGATCAGGTTTAGAGATGATGACATTTCTATTTAAGATGAGCCATTGAGACTGTGTCACTTATTTGGAGAAAGAAGCAAAATGCAATTATGAGTTTATACAAACATAACCAAACCAACTAGATACCATTCTTGTATTTTTTGAGGCTATATAATTCTTGAAGCCCAGTTTGAAAAATTGTATGTGTCTCTCTGTGTGTATGCAGGTGTTCGATAGAATCACTTTCATTCCTGATAAGATTTTCCCTCATACATCTGAAATAGTCCTTTGCTATTTGTGTTTGTCTAAGAAACAGAAGCAGCATCGAATTCCAAGCCATCTGGAACTGGCCGCTATCCAGGATTAAAAGTTGGACTAGGTGAACCAGTAACATAATCCAGAAGGACTATTTTACTATTTTATAGTTATGCTAATTCATGAAAAAAGCACATTTCAGCAAAGTTGTTTTATGTAGGGAGGATTTAGCAGTTTATCCCCCTTCATTTTCCCTTTCAACAAATGCAAATAGTTAAAATGAGTTTTTTAGCCATAAAATTATTAATTGATCTCAGCTGTAAAAAAATGATGTCTCTACAACCTCATTAATGTCATATGTGTGATTTGTTGATTTTGTGTAGTAAAAACTAGTACCAACGTGGGTATATAAATGAGTGATATTATGTGATCAAATCTGCATAAGCATCATCTATATGTCCTGAAAGACCATGTTTAAAAATATTTTGATTAAAAGTGTTCATATTTTCTTTAATGGCACCAAGTTCTATTTTAATTTGTTCTCCCATTGAAATTCAGAGCGTGCTTTTTTTTTTATTACCAAGATTGTCGAAGTGTCTTGAACCTAAATGTGGTTCTCCTCATTCCTATGAAATGCAGAGGGGGGCAGAATTTGGCTGAAACTCAATTTACAGCTCCTTTTTCTTCTGTGATCTGAAACAGGATTTATGCTTTCAATATTTCCTCCTTTACCCACACTCCTACCTATTATTCTATAGAAGAGTTTCCCCCCCCCACAAAGATCCATCATAGTAATGTCTCTCATAGCTTTGCACTCATTTGAATATTTTCTTGTTAATAAATAAAATGGCAAACTATTTATATTAGGCAGAATGAAGCAAGCCTATATTAGGGACAGGACAGCAAACCTACTCTGCTGTCTTTCTAACTCCCACAGACATTCCTCACTAATCTAGGTCATCTCAAGATCTTGTACTACTATTTTAAATGAAAGATAAAACAGGGCTCTCGATTCCATGAACAGCTGCAATCAAAATTGGTAATTGACTATGATACCTTACTGGGGGGAAAGACTAGTTCACCTTGTATCCCTAACATTATTTTAATTTCCATACAGTTTTAAGAAAAACTTGTCCTTGGACTTCTGGGTGAGGAATGGCAAGCTAGAACCACCAAATGGAAAGAGATGACTTTACAACCATGACTAAGAACCAATGAGTAGACTGGTTCCACAGAAACTAAGGAAGAAATGAGATTGTCCATTTGTGCTTGGGATAGCTGTTCCTTATTAGAAGGCTGTTGTATAGTGGTGCCCTGAAGATATGACCACCAAGGGATGAAAGGAAGCCATCATGCTCTCAATCATGGCAGAGACTTTTAACGGATACTGGGTATACTAAGCTCTGTTTCTAATCATTTTTGGGAATTACCTATTTAACCATATTAAGAGATCTTCAACATGACAAGTTTTCAAAGCCGTTTGGTGAGTTTACCTTTATTCCTATCAGATAAAAGAAATCAGAAAGAAAGGAAAAAGAGAGAGCAAATCCTACAACAACATTCTGAATAAATGAAAAATCAAGATTAGTAGACGCAAAAGGAAAGAATGCATGTTGATGTGTTTGATCAAGATTAAAATAAGACATGTTTTTATAAAATTCTGGAAACTCTTTATGGACTTTTTTCTGACACCAGGGTTGAAAAATTAACAATTTATGGGTTTGCATATGAATACTATAAGTGATGGGTTCTGGGAAGAAGAGATACTTGCATGTAATCTTATAGGAGATGAAAAATTACTAAATTCATTTGTACTTGTGATGAAGATTGGAATTCACTTCTGTAAATATTCCTTTTGACTTTTTCTTATTGTTTCCTCTTTTTTCTTTTCTCTTACACTTTCTCTTATTTTTCTTTTCTTTTCTGAATTTAGTTTGTATTTTCTTTTATTATTTTTTTACAAAATCATTAAAGTTTTTTTTAAAGAGAAACATTTTTCCTTTACGATTCCTATCACTTATGAAAGCACTTATTTATTAAAGTTTGAATACTGGCAGACAAATTTTGGATGATTTTAGGCAGTGCTCCAAGGAGATTTTATCATCTTTCCATGTCTCAAAGAATTACAGGTCATTTGAGTTCCAGAAGAGCCGCAAAGTGCTTGGAGTAGCAGTTTCAAATACAACACACTTATCCTTCAGGAAAATTGTCTTGAATTATTTTATCCTGAGGTCTATAAACTGAGCAGACAAAAACAGTCAGACAATGCAAAGATGACAGCAGAATTGCATAGATATGAAATATCCTTTTTGTCATATCAACAGTGATGTGAAATGGATAAATTTATTTCAGTCACTTGTAGCTGAGGAAACTCCAGGAGCTTCAAGAAATAATATTCAGAAAAATAGATAAATAGTAGGCGTGTTAGTACACTGCTGTGTGTACTGTGCTAACACAGTACACACAGCATCCATTTAAAAAAAAGAAAAAGAAAACAGCCAATTAGATGCCATCTGTTCAATTGGAATGGAATGAATGTTTTTTTTATATATGTTACCATTGTTCCTTGATCAGGAAATGGTAGACATAAAAGAGATACCATTCATTTAATGAAAATACTAGAATGTAATATAGTACATACTGGACAGTGCATAGAGGACATTTTTCTAAACAGGTTGGGTATGCAATTCATAGTCTGCATATTTCCTACTGAAATCTAAAGCAGATTGGGTATGCAGTTCATAGTCTGCATATTTCCTATCCTCCACCTCCCTCTCATGAATCTATTTGACTGCATTCATATCCCATGGAAAGCCATGCAAACAGAAAAATAAACAAATGAGCGTATTTTCCAACAACTGAACGTAGCTACCTCCCTACTTTGTATACATATGTACAATTCAAAACAGGCCTTTTTGCATTGTTGTGGTGATTTTATATGACCCTTTCTATTGGACAGTAACATCAGCCAATCAAAAGAAAGAATACATACATGCACTAGTAGTTGACTATATTTTCCTCCTTTCAAGATTTCTATATGAAGAAAGGGACAATCCAGAATCTCAAAGCTTTAACTGAAAATTCTGCTTCAGCCATTGAGAAACTGAACTATACCCTCCTAAATATGTTTCACTAATTTAGGGCATTAAGAATCTGAATGTTTGAAGGCAAGAGCATCCTTCCTACCCATGTCAAAATTGTTCTCCGTAGCCTGTGGCAGAAATTCAGTTTCCTCAGAATCCTTCCAGGTTGTCCTTCTGATATGCTTTCTTTGCTCCATCTCCTATGACTTTAAGGTTACAGGGAGGGATGACACAGCATGACAACCATACAGTTGTGAACTTGAAATCCCATGACAAAAACATATGGTCTGGAACAGAATTGCTAACTAGGGCATACAAAACCTTTGCTAGACCAATTCTTGAATACAGCTCATCTGTCTGGAATCAGCACTGTATATTGGACATTAATACAATTGAGTGAATCCAGAGGCATTTCACGAGAAGAGTAATACACTCCTCTGCTCATAACAGAATACCTTCTACCACAAGGCTTGAAATTTTGGGCTTGGACAACCTAGAACTTCGCTGCCTACGTAGTTCTAGGTTATCTGCTACAATGTCCTTCAGCAACGGAGTGGTCAATGCCTGGAATGCACTACCTAACTCTGTTGTTACATTTTCAAACTCCCATAACTTTAACCTTAAACTGTCTACTATTGACCTCACCCCATTCCTAAGAGGTCTGTAAGGGGTGTGCATACGCACACTCTCGTGCCTACTATCCCTGTCCTACTGTCCCCATTTATTCATACCCATTTCCTGTGTTCATATTCATGTTTATTCTTATACCTATTATCTTGTAAATGATTGACGAATCAATCAATCAATCAAACAAACAAACAAATAAATAAATAGAAGAAGGGGACCTCCTGGACATCTGCCAATAAAAATAGAAATTGTTCTCTTTTTGTCTGCATTTCCTCTTATACTTCCTAAATGCATATGAAAGCTCCACAGTCTAAAAGACTCAACACAGAACTATTTTTATGTGCTTGGGCAACACAGATATACAGAGAAATCAAACTATTATACTTAGGTTTACTTAAAAAACATCTGTTTTCCACTTGTGATGAAGCAATTACAGATTTAAAAAGGGTTTCACTGTATAGCTGTGTTGACCAAGCACATAAAAATAGTTCAGTGTTGAGTCTTTTAGATCATTGGCATTAATCCAAAAGTTATGTGATGAAGAATACTTGATCAGAAATCTAAAGAAGGATGCACAAGTGACATCTTTCCAGTCTCTTGATATATATTCTTTCATGCATCTATAATAAAAATATGGCATTCCAAAGAACTTTATGTAGCTTTATGGAATAGCTGTGACAGGTATTTTTCTTTTCACCCTACAGTTTCTGCACTTTTTCTTTCTTGTTTTTAATAAGCATATCCATTTTGTGACAGCCTAATTTAATCTAAAATTAAGATTTGACAGATGGATGGATAGATAGATGATAGACAGACAGACAGACAGACAGACAGACAGATAACAAGATATAACAATAGCAACTGCAGGAAAGACTCTGATGCCTATAGCTTGAGTAAAATATTAGACTCAAGTATCATCCTTTGATATTATTGTATTTCATTATGCTGAGTCTCAAATTATTTTTCTTGGAGAAACACAGAGACACCTGAATAAGGTCTGAATATATTTCAGAGATCTGAACTTAGTGTGGGTGGGGAAACATGATCATTTGAAAGATAAATACAAATTGGATTTGCATGAAAGTAGATGTAAATATATTGTTGTGAGAATGCAGAATGCATATATATGCTTTTCAATATTTTTTTGGTTTTTTGACCTTCAAAGAATAATTCTCTTTTTCAGCAGCAAGGATGAAATAATCAGCTGAGAAACTATTTACACAATAGTTAATATGTTTTCTCTTGTATGTCAAAAAGGCATGAAGAAATTTCACCATTCTTTGCTGTTACTTTATTCAGTCCTGGCTTGATTCCACATACACCCCCTCTGTTTTTGTCCATCTGAGCACCTTTTTCTTTGGAGTAAAGAAACATGAAAATTAGCATTTAAATGGATACAGGAAATGCATTAACAATACTTTCACTAACAAAACCCACATGAAAATTCCAAACAATTTTCCCAACAAAATTCTAATAACACCATTGTTAAAAAAAATAAAAATCCTTCGCCTAGTACTTTCCATTGCCTGAATTAATGTATATGTTGCATGTGTATATCTATATCTATATACAGCATCATCATAATCGTCATCATCATCATTTTAGCCATTGTCTATACACTGTAGGATGAAGGTCTCTCCCGCTTCATCCTGCAGTGGGAGCTTCATCACTGGAAGCTTTCAGGAAGAGACTGGACTGCCATGTGTCAAAAATGGTGTGGGGTCTGTTTGGGTGAGGGGTTGGACTAGATGACCTACAAAGTCCCTTCAAACTCTGTTAACCAGTAATCTGTAATCCACATGTTTCCAACCAATACGGTCCTGAGTTTTGTTTTGCCAATTGGGACTGCAATACTTGCTTATATCGTTGATCTATCTTGTTTTAGGTCTCTTTTGTGGACACTTTTTATTAAGTGGGATCCATAAATATACAGTATCTATATACCATAAATATACAGTATCTATATACCAGAACCTTTTAGGCCAGAAAGTGTGTGCGCACAACCAGCTGGCCAGCACACATGTGCACCTCAGAAACCCGAAGACCAGCTGGCTGAACTGGGGCGATGGCGCATGTGCCCACAGAGAGGGTTTTGCGTGCCACCTCTGGCACATGTGCCATAGGCTCACCATCACTGCTATATACAGTATATACAGATATTTGTATGTGTGTGTGTGTGTACACGCATATGTTTGTGTGTGTGTATGTATGTGTGTGTGAATGTGTGCGTGTGTGCGTGTATGTGTGTGTGTAAATAGCTATTCACATGCTTTGTGAATAGAATCCTTCAACAATTATGTTTAAACTTAAATATGTTTAAACAATTATGTTTAAACTTAAATATAAGTTTAAAAATAGCTGTTCCTATCCTCCGTAAATGGAAAGGATGGATTCAGTTTTAAATTCATTAACCATTGGTTAGATTCTGAGAGTGTCAATTCCAGGCAGTGATAAGTTAAATCAAATACTTTTGTAGTAAAATATTTGTGCAGTAGAAAAATATATTGATTGATTTTGCAGTTTTTGAAAATATTTTGTTAATATGAAATAACATTAATATAGGTTTTCTTCATATGTGAACTCAAACAGTTGACTTCCCTACATAGTCACCTAATCAGCTGGACTGGGGATTAAAAATGGGGCTATAGTTAGTAAAATTATCATTGTTAAGAAAAAAAGTATGACCCCTGTCTCATGGACTATTTATATACAGTGACCGCGATTTAACATAACATAATTTGTGTATGATACAAACTTAATTTCCAATTAACTTTTAGCACTGCATGTAAAGAGCATTTTAGATTAAAAATCTTTTCTACTAAATCCTTGAGTGGGAGCAACAGGAAAAATTACTGGAGTAGTATTGTAAGATTTTTTTAATCCAGGGAAAACAGCATCCGTCCAAGATTTAGGTCTTTTGTGTGTTTCACTGTATCCATACCCCGAAGGCTTCCTAAATCGCTAAATAAATAAGAATAAATTATTGATATCCTATCTACCTACTGAACTGGCCCTGGGGTAGAACAAATCATTTTGAAAAGCATAACAAATGTAATCAACACTTACGGCAAAACACATACCTCATCATCGCAGTGAAAAACTGCAGTGTTAAAAACCTATTAAAAGCCTACAGTTTCTGCCAAAGGATATCCAAAGTGAGGGCCTGGCAAATTGCCAATGGAGTTGCTATCTCTTTTGCACCAATGAAACTCCAAAATGATATTGTAGATGCTTGTGGTAAAGGAGAACATGAATCAGGTTATGAATCCATGAATAAAGCTAATAAATAATGAAGCTATATTTCATTAGGTTTTTAAATCAGTGATTGGACCAGAGGTGGTGGAAATTTTGAGTAGTTTGGAGAATCAGTAAATACCACCTCTGACTGGCCCCACCCCCATCTATTCTCTGCCTCCCGAGTCCCAGCTGATTGGGAGGAAATGGA
>JANHFT010009400.1:225692-241294 GCA_032467955.1 Pseudoxenodon macrops
TAAACCAGAACTTTGAGGAAAGCTTTGCCTTGGAGTCTGATCCTTTTAGGGATGATATTTGGAACGCTGACATTCTGTTCCTAAGAAGAGACAGGAAAGTTTTTAAAATGCTATATGAACATTTGTGTAGGAAAGAGGAAAAGTTATAAATCGGACTTAGACACAGGAAATGTAGAAACAGGAAGCAAGATTCACTGGTGTGCCTCAATTTACAATTACATACAAGATAAGAAATGGGTTTAGGTCTTTTTGTATTGCATATGCTGCATTATGTTTTAGCAGATTTTCAGTCATTCATTAGATGAATGGTAAAGTTGATTGGAAAGGCAAACATACAAACCCAATAGCAAGATAGGTTATTTAGATAAAACATGTGTATTGTTCTATCATCTCTCTCTCTCTCTTTTCATAGCATTCTGTTGAAGAAAAATTCTTAGCAATACTGACCCAAAGTGATTGGCTATGAACCTTTGTAGTATAAAAGTACAAGTCTTTTAAGTCTAAGTATGTGTGTGTGTGTGTGTGTGTCATTATGAGTGTGATTGTGTGCATATGGCATTTGTTCAAGTCACTTTTCATCATCTTTTACTAATTCCATACAATAATATTGACGTTATCAGAACTGGCACACAGAGTGCAGAATATCGCTTGGGAAAACTTTCAGATTTCTTGTTCTGCCTGCAACATTAACAAAGCTCAATACTGAAAATAAAAACTACTTAAAGAATGTTATTTTTTCTTTTTCCTTTCTTCCCAATGCCTATGCGCTGAGCCAATATTATGAGTGTGAGGGTATGAGTCTCTTTAGTGTGGGATTATATCCAAAAATAAAAGTAGCTAAAAGTACTGAACTTTAAGAATGCTTTTCAGACAATGAATGCAATACAATATTATAATAATTAAGATTATGAACATTTGACACAAGTTCTTGAAGAAATATTCTAGTATTAAGAAATGCACACAGGTCTACCCAGAAGATCGTTGCATTGCTAGCAAAAAAAACTTCTGTTGATCTTGCTATCAACCTTGGAGCAGATATAATCTCCCCAGATATATGGGGAAATCATTTTGATCCTTGTAGTTAAAAACAGAAAGAAGAAGTGAAACCTTAGCAACAGCTCAGTTTAAGGTACCAGATAACTACACATACAAGCATCATCCCTCTCAAAATGAGAGATGCTCAAGAGACACTGAAGGCAAATCTACACAATTTGTATTTGGTAGGAGTAAATTTCAAAATTATATTGCTGGAGGGGGCCACTTAAAGTCCAAATACTTGTTCTAAATAGGCAGAGGGCTGTCCAGCTGCTACTGGATGAAGGGAAATCCTTCACTATTCACTAAGCCTTTCTAGCTGAATCCATTACTCCATGACTTATCTTCTGGAAGAAAACTTGTATTGTATGTGTCATCTTTTTTTATTCTTGAACAGTAGAATTTTAGTTCTTCTAGTTTTCTCTGCCCAGTTAAACATTTTGGCCCCTTCAGTCTCTCTTCTTTTACAGGTAGTTGTTGGGGCATAGGCTTGGACAACGGTGATCTTGAGAGGCTTGGCACAGATTGAGATGATCATAATATGATCATTAACCATTGAGAAATTTTTAATTGCATAGACAATTTTCTTGCTTTGATAAATGCCACTCCATTTGTTTTCCTGGTGTCATGTCCCTAGGAATAATGAATCTCTCAGACTGGAATTAGCTATTATCCATCCAATGTAGCTCACCAATGTAAAGGAAGTCAATTTTCAACCTGGCATCTCCTGTTTAATGATATGAAATTCATCATGGCTCATTCCGTATTGCTATCCAATGTGCCTTCAAGCAGCACAGACCCTTGATTTCACCAATGTCAGCATCAGCAGCTAAGATGCCTGCTGGGTTTGCCCCAGGCACTTCATTAATGCCTTGACTACTCACGACAGAGCCTTGCTTTCCCTCCAAGTAGCTTATTGGATACCTTCTAGCCTGAGGGTTCTACCATTGGGCACCTTATCTGATTAATTTGACAGCCTTTCCATAAAATTTTCTTAGCAAAGAAAAGACAGGTCACCAGGTCTTACCTCAACCATTCCTGTTTATCGAGGTTTGGGATTGGTATGCGAGTGTGTGACAGACTGAAGACGTTTCTTAAAAAGTAAAGGAGTCCCTGCAGATTTTACTCTGCTAGTTGTTGCACTATACAGGGCAGTGCTCATCTCCAAGGTCATTGTTTCAAGGTCATTGAGCCAGCACTGTCTGAATACATTTCCATGGTCATATGGCCAGCATGATGTCATGGAGCATGGTTACCTACCCATTAAAATGGTACCTATTTATCTACTCTCATTTGTATACTTTAGAACTGCTAGGTGGGCAGGAGCTGGGGTAAGGATAAGAACTCATCCCATCACGTGACGTTTGGGTCCAGCCTACAAGCTCAGTGTCTTAACCCCTGAGCCACCGAGACACTGAGGAAGAAAGAAGAAAAAATATTTGCCTGCCAGAGAATTAACCAGGGAGTCAGTTATCATGTTTTTCAGTTTGACAGTGCATGGCACTATACCAATTTATTTAATGTCTTCATACTTAGAATGATAAGTAGAATATTTCCCAGAACAAGGAATTAGGGATCTAGGGACATATGCTAGGAACACATATATTTTAGACACATCTTATTTTATGTAGCTTCTTTAGAATGGTTTTGAGAACAAAGAAAGATCTAGAAGAAGAAGAAACGTACTTTTAGGTAGGAGATAATTCACCAAAAATATAAATACTAGCAATGCTGAAGCTGGTGAAAACTGAAACTGTTTATATATTCTGATCAAACATGGTCTACATTCATTATTTCTGTCTTTGTTTCTGAATAAAATGAAAGAAAAATCTGGAATCTGTGTGATCTTGCCCTGTGCCTATCAGTTCTTAGACGCTCTCTCCTGATGATACTTCATTCATTCTTTTAGGATTCCCTCCCCATTAATTTTCATTTTATTCTGTTTTCCACAATTTGGAATAGATGATATTAAAACGTTCAATTAGCCAATTCCTTTCACAATTTAGTGTACCATTGTTCTGGTTCTTATATTTTAAACTCATTCAAAACAAATAGGAATTCTGTCATATAGTATGTGGGCAAGTTGAGCGAATTTGACTGAAATAGCATCTGTATTTCATTTTTCTTTTGTGCAATCTTCTGATAAAATGTAGCTTTGCAAGAACAATTTACAGTTAGCTAATTGCCTTCCATCCCATTCTGAACAATTTCTTCCTCCTTCTTCCACTTTTGTTGATAAGGCAGGCTACCAGGGCTAATGTTCTAATAATGTTTTCCAAATTCCTAGTTTCAGCCTCAGACAATCCAAATAGATACATGCATGCAGAGTATGATTTAAGTTTAAAGTATGTATACAATTCTATTCTTAACTCTGTTTCTGAATTCTAAAGTTAAGAAAGTTCTTACAGGATTAGTGGAAGTTATCTTTCTCTGTTCTGGCTTGTAGCATTTCTGTTGGATTTCTCGTGGCAGGCAAATCATTGATCCTATCTTCTGATCTATTGTGTTCTCCCTTTGTTTATTTTTATTTCATTTATTCCACCTTTTCTCAGAGATTTCAAAATAGATTGGATAGGAATCTCATCTAATTGTTTCCCTACAAATACCACCATATGAAATTAATTAGGCTGAAATTATCCAATGAACACTTTGGTCACCTGGCGGCATTTAATCCAAATGCTCCCTAACACGGGTAGACCTCAAATTACAACAGTTCATTTAGTCACCATTCAAAGTTACAACAGCACTGAAAAAAGTGACTTATGATCATTTTTCACACTTACGACCATTGCAGTATCCCCATGGACCCATGATCAAAATCAGAAATTTTGGCAACCCACTCATACTTATGACAATTGCAGTGTCCCTGGGTCATATGATCGCCTTCTGCAACCTTCTGACAAACAAAGTCAATGGGGAAACCAGATTCACTTAGCCACCATGTTACCAACTTAACAACGTCAGTGATACACCTAACAAATATGGCATGAAAGGTCATAAAAAGGGCAAAATTCACTTAATAAAGGTCTCACTTAAGTCACGGAAATCTTGAGCTCAATTGTGGTCATAAGCCAAGGGCTACCTGTATTTAAACCATATTGTTTTGGGAGAAGATATGTAAATACTTTTAATTTAGTATGCAAATTCTCCTTTTCTATTGTTCCAGGTTTTTTTTTAAAGTTGCTATATTCCAATCATGAGAATCATCACATCAAGTCTGTTATACCTATTAAGTTGTATTTGTCTTCCTCTGCTAACAGTTTAAGTTCACCTTGTTTATTTACCACATTCTAAGTATAAACATGAAGGGAAGAAATCTTTTATGTATATTTTGATTTGAACTGTAATTTCAAGGGGCAGGTTCATGGCAATGGAATACTGTACATAGAGATAGGTTACATGAAAAGGAAAACTGTGAAAGTCTATACTTGGTAAACTTGGTAAATGCTAAAACCAACTTTATCAAAACCAAGGAATTAAAAAAAATTGAGTCTCTACAGATAAAAGGTAAAGATAAAGGTTCCCCTCGCATATATATGCTAGTCGTTCCTGACTCTAGGGGGCGGTGCTCATCACTGTTTCAAAGCTGAAGAGCCAACGCTGTCTGAAGATGTCTCCATGGTAATGTGTCCAGCTTGACTAAACGCTGAAGGCACACTGAATACTGTTACCTTCCTACCTATTTTTCTACTTACAATTTTACATGGTTTTGAACTGCTAGGTTGGCAGAAGCTGGAACAAGTAATGGGAGCTCACTCCATTACATGGCATTAGGGATTTGAACTTCCAAACTGCCAACCTTTCTGATCGACAAGCTTAGCATCTTAGCCACTGAGCCACCACATTTCTACAGATACTGATGTCTAAATGTTTGAGGGAGATCCGGATACAGGTTTCCTTCCATTACACTTACGGTAATTTAGTGTATCAACTTGAACGGTTCAGGCCTGCTGCAGTCATCTTTCCATTTCTCAGATTGCCACAGAGTGGGAGGGGGGAAGTCTGGAATGTCAGCCCAGACAACAACAACAAACCATCCCGTGGGAACCAAGGTCATCTCAACAGGTGCTGGCCCGAGACCGAGGAGAGTTACCAAGGAGATGCCAGAACACCTAATTGGACAATGTGACCTGTCACCATGAGGGAAGGAATTATCAATTTTTTTATTATACTGAAACCACGGGAAATATTTAGAGCTGGTTTCATTTTCATTCATGCCAACATGATGTACTCAATAAAACAGTTCTTTGGGGAAGTTGAAAGTCTCAGTGCTGAATTAGTTGGGTTCATTATTTGGAACCTTGACATTGTGATTTAATTGTTCCATTTATTGAAATAAAAGATCAAAAATCATTTTTTTAAAAATCAAACACTGTTAACTTATAAAGCTGAAAATGTTTATATCATATTCCACTTGCTGCTGACTAAGGTAGACTGAATTTAGTATGGCTTTTGTGGTTGAGTTTCTAGGAGTTAATATCCCCTACCTCTGAAGCATGGAGCTGCTAAAAATGCCACAAAAAATGGAATGGAGTTCCTGATGTCCAAGCAGATCGCTAAATGTAATTACCTATACTTTATGGGTTTACAGAGGATTACACACTGAAAATTATTTGTAGAAAGGAATCGACAAATTATAATATTTTCCTATGGAGCAGTGTATCAAGTATTTAGCCCAATGCAAAACACAGCCACATTAACAGGTTTTTGGCAGCCTTGAAAGAAACGCATGCTAATGCAAAGCTGGATGAGCGTAATGGAAAGCTGCTAATACAAAATGACTTTGATGCCACATTATTCCTGGAATTTTGCTGCTGGCTTAGTTGGCGCCTATTCAGCAATGTTTGTGACCACAGTAAAATAACGGATTAAGTTTGGCACCCATTCCATTCTGCAGTCTGCTCTGAGGCTTCTTAGATTAAAACTGTCTTTTACTTGTGGCTTTTCAAATTTCCCCATTATCATTTGTGTATCACAGCACCTTAGTCACTTTTTAAAAATGCCATTTTGAGACAATTAGGCTGTATCTGTGTGTGTGTTCCAAATGTGGCTATTTAGTGCTAAACTGCAGATCTAAGACCATCTGGAAAAGAAGCAGAATATGCTACGGGGGTTATTGTGTGCCAGAAGTAGGACCACTTTCATTAAAGCGGTACATATCCTCTATTTGGTCTCCTCCCAACGCACAGGTGGTGTGTACTGCTAGCTGAGCGAGGATGCTGAGAGCTGAGCCCTAAAGGAACATAACCGAATGCCAAAAATATTTTGTACAGCTCAAGCTTTTTAAAAAATAAAATCACTGAAAGCTTTTTAACTATGTTAACATTATGTTCTTCATAATGTGGGAAAAGCATTAACTAAGCCATTTCATCTGGGCCATGATCCCTAAGTGGCGAAAAAAGGTAGGCGACATATTTAGGCCAAGAACTACAGGTTGAGTGAGAGACTGGAATTGCATTGCAAAAGTGAGGAGGGCACAGCAAAAGTGGATGTAAGTTAATATTATGTTATTATATTAATATTAATTAAACAGTTAATTGTTTTTGATATATTTAATCATTGTTCCTGTTTTGTCCATTAAAAATTAGAATCTGGAAGCAATTTTTGGGAAGACCTAAAGAGGGATTTTGAGGGGGGGGAATGCTGCTCTAGGACCATACATTTAGTGCCCTCCCAATAGGGTAATAATGAGTTTTCTATCAATTTGTTCATTAATCACAGAAGGTATTTCAATAAAATAGCTTTCGTAAATTTGGAGCAGTCAGAACTCTGTTACTGCACAATTTAAGTAGGTTTGAATATATTATTGGTAATCACTTTTTACGCCATTTGAGTTATTGCAAGAAGATTTTGGATTTTTCCAAAGTTGTGAAATTGAGGCATATTCAATTAAAACATACCAATTACAGTTTTTCATCAAAATGCATTAGCAGTGTCTAAAGTTTCCTGAATTATTGTCAATATTGGAATTTATTTTTGACAATACAACTGTCTTAATAAATAACGTGTATAAAGATGGATATCAGTGGTTTACAAGAATTATGGAATAAAAAGTCAGAACACCTCATGTTAACAAAGCAATGGTTTTTTAAAACGCAGAAGTATATTCTCATGCCCTTGCCTGAGTTCAATAGAGACCCTATAAGTGGAAAAGTCTAGCCCCCAATAGCCTTGGATTTAGGGTAGATCAAAGGCACATTTCTCCAACTTATTAAAGACTTTGCATTTGCAGATTCCGTTTTAAAATGTTTCTGACATGAGTCATTTGCAAGAATTCTCAGGGGAAAAAATCAAATTGTCAACCAAATACATATTTGTCTAAAGTGTCAGAAAATATTTGGAATCTGGAGAAGCTTCTCCACAATTAACCAAGCCAAAACTATTGCTTGTTGTACCTGGTATCAAATGCAGTTAAGAATTTATTTTTATCAACTTCCTTCAATGTGACCTGTACATCCATAGTTACGGCAATTCAAAGCCAAGTCCAAAGCAGGAACTTTAGCTGTACAAGAGCTGGGTTTATTTCTAAGAGTTATACAGTAAAAGTATAAAATGAGGTCTCTTTAGTGCTGGATTCTGATGAAACTGTTGGGAACAGGGGAATGGGTGTTGAAAGTCCATAAAACCCACCCTCTTAGCCATTTCTCCCATACTTCAACTCTTCCAAGCAGCTACCTATTAGCAGGAAATGTTGAAATAGCTCCTTCAAATAATCTGGGATGCATTCTATGCTGACGTTGCTTGAGTTTGTGAATCTCATGGTTAAAGTTGTCCTCCTAATCAAATCATCAAAGGATGCTCTAAATCCTGATTACTGTTTAATACTGGATCATTAACATCAGTAATTGGTAGTTGGCTGCCCCTTCTTTCAGCAAATTCAGGGCCCAAGTTCTTGGTGCAATCTGTTGAAAATTCTACTGACTGATTGGCTATAAGAAACTCACACTGAGTTGCAACGGTCAGAAATTGTTCCTGGTTTCCTCCAAATTTCTCTAGCAAACTGTCATAAGAACACAGAGATACAATTTGGCTGTAGGCTAAAGGCTGTTATGCTGCTGCTTGTTGAGGTAAATTTTGGTCAAAATGCTCTCTTAGTTGTACCATGGCCTTTTGTAGGTTAGTTGTTAATAAATCTATCTGATGTTGGGCTGTGATAAAGCTGCAGCAAGTGTTTCACAGAAAGTTTAGTTCCTTGAAGGTTAGATGCCATCCTTACTAACAAAGGTAAAATCCCCAGCTTTTCTTGAAACATAGTAAAAGACTAGTAATAAAGTTGTCAACCATACAAGGTAGACCAGACCAGGAAACTTGTTCCTCAAGGAGACTAGAACTCAACTTTATTGAGATACGCATTAGCAAGAGAATCTTAAAATTCTGCAAATGTTTTGCCTTCCCTCTCTCAGGAAGTTATGGGGACACATCCCGGACTTAAGGCATGTTTCTGCATCTGCTGTTGTGGATGACTGGATGGCTTCTCCAATATAATTTCATAGCTTCCTCCACACAGTGAAGGCCTGGTTCCTTCTCCTTCTTCCCAGTGCTTCGGGGACTGAGAAGATCTTACAGAGCATTCAGGAAGGAGTAAAGTAATAATGGCAGACCCTAATTTCCTGGACGTGCCTTCATTGCCTTCCAATGCTTCCTAATTCCTTCCAGTGTCTGTTTCATTTTTCCCCTACATGGAGCATAAGAAAGGACAGTGGTCATGAGGAGTCTCTTACATATGCAAGTAGCTTACTTGAAAAAACAACAACTAAAGGCAGAATCTGGAACCAAGACTGAGAAAAGAAACAAAGGTCATTCTATCTCCCAATTTACTAGTTGGAATTTTGAATGGACATCTAATATTAATTGAAACCAAGGGAAATTTGTTTTAGGAAAACAGCTATTTTTGAAGGGATAGGTTAAAAACACTATAGTAGCTAGAAAATGAATGACATATTCTAGTTGACAAACAGAATGACAATAAGTACACAATGACAACATTTTTATTTTGTTATTGTGTACTTTATTATTTTGTTCTTCAGATTTATGCTTTCTAAGCACCTCAGTATTCATTCTGCCAACCTAGCAGTTCGAAAGCATGTAAAAATGCAAATAGAAAAATAGGAACCACCTTGGTGGGAAGGTAACAGCGTTCCGTGAGCCTTCAACATTTAGTCATGCCAGCCACATGACCACAGAGACGTCTTCGGACAGTGCTGGCTCTTCGGCTTTAAAACGGAGATTACCACCACCCACTAGAGTCGGGAATTACTAGCACGTACGTGTGAGGGGAACCTTTACCTTTTAAGCACCTCAGTAACTTAGGTGACTTATAAATCTTTGAACTATACAGCTAACATACATCTAAATTAAGAGCAAACTTAATGTTGTAGACTTCCTAGACCCATAATTTCCTTTATATGTTTCTATAGGAAATCCATTTGAGTCAGAATCAGTGCAAATATTTAAAGCCAAAAAGATTTTTACATTCTCTTTTCCTTTTTAAATACAAAGTTTTATATTATTAATATAATACAGTTTCATTCAAACCCAGATGAATGGTTAACATATATTTAAATGTAGCCTAGCAGAAAAATGAAAAAAGAATAAAGGAATTATTGCAAAAAAGAGACACTAACTCTATTTCTTTTGTTTGTCTCCCCTCCATGGATTCACACATGAAATTCCTTTCAAAACAAAGATGTTGCAGAAAGGAATTGTCTTTCCCCATTGGGTGGTTTTGACCCCAATCAGGCTGCCAACCACAACCGGCAGTGCTAGTTAACTAAGCAATCCAAAGCTACAGAGATCATACTGGACAATAAGAAGGGGAATGTTTAAATATTTCTGATTACATTTTTGTTAGATCACGCAGGAAAGGAAGAGTGTGGCACAGTAACAGCTACCTTTATTGGATCCTTAGTGGAGGCAATACAAACTGCCGGCAGGCTGCAGGGAAGCCGCTTATAAGGACTTCCCGAATAGCCACCAATCACTGACAGTCATTTATTTCTCCCGCCGCTTGCTCAGCCAATCAGCGGTGGGTATGCAAATGTAACTCTGTACCTGGGTACGTAACAATTTTTATGTCATTCATGGGGCCAGTCTTATATCCATGCTTAATGTTAATTCTTAATATGACCATTTTTAATGTTCCTGAAAGGTTATATACTAAAACTAGGACACTAAATTACTGGAGACCAGTAAAGCTAAACATAAAGTTAAAAGCAAGGGTAAAGCAATTGAACAATGCAGGACACGTTTCCCTTAAAAGTCTGTAGAAGACACATTTCATCTGAAACCAGTTAAGAATGAGAGCAAGAGTTCAGCTGATGGAAAACAACTCTCTCAGATTTTCCAGAAGGAGCTTTGTTGTTCTGAAATTAAAAACCAGCCAAGACAAGGATGAAAGAAAAAAAGATAGCTGAGCAGGACGATCTGTTGATTTCTTCCCCGGTCTACTTTCAGTATTATCGAATGATTAAAAGATAAGCAGTGCAATTTCAGAGTCTGAACACCGGGTCTTCCAGAAAGTCAATATATCTTGTGGCTGCAGGGAAAAACAGGAGGAAAGGTAATGAGAAGCCACTGATTGGCTAACAATGAAAGCTCCTGCTTTGGCTTGTTGCTAACCAGCCCTAAATTCCAAAGGTAAATATTGCTTTCTTTCTCTGTTGAGGACGGAAAAAAAATTGGCTTTGGCAAGCTGCATGTATCACAATATAGAGGTTGTCTGTGACAGATTTTGTTAAGGTTTACAATTATTTTAACAAAAGGACAGAAGCATGTATATTTATATTGTTTCCACTGGTGCAGAGAATGGACTTTCATTTCCTTTATAAAGAAAGTCAATTGAGCATGACACTAATATATTGTTCCAAGGAAAGTTAACTCAACTAAACTGGACGCTTGGTAAGGAAATTTAAAAAGAAAAGCTATTTCTGTTATCAGTTTTAATGAATGCCATTAAGTGATAACCAAAAAAGAAAGAGATAAAAAAAGATTGCTAAGAAAACATCCTTCCTATTCCTCTAAATTATCATGACACCACAATCTGTGGCTATAAAGTTAATTTCCTCAGTAATTACATTCTGTTTAAGAATGTGACTACTTAAAAGACCGAGAATGGACAAATGGGGAACTCTAAACTGTTGTGGATAACTTAAAGCTTTTCACCGTTTATTCCTTCATTCTCCTGTACATAAAAAGCATAATAAAAAATTATTTATTCCAAAGATATCATACCTTTAGCCAGATATTAATGGAACACATTGTCCTTGGAAATAAAAATTTGGACAATTGGAAGTCTTCATTTGAATTTTTTAACCTTTATTATTTTGACAATGAGTTGAGGGCGCAATGAGTGACCGGGTGTGCCAGATATTACAATGCAACTGGGTGTAACTACAAATACTTGGACAGCAATAAAGATGCAGAAAACTCTTTGCTGCTATCTAGTGGCTAATTGGATTTTTTACAACTCATATCTAGTTCTCTGTAATATCGGTATATAATTCTTTCCTTATTAGTTGTATGATGACTTCCAAAGCTAGGGGTTTTCAGCATGGCAGGTATAATCTAAGAAGACTTTCCTTCTTTGAATAGCTTACATTTTTAATGAATGCAATATTTGTATGAATGTAGGTTTGTTGTAAAAATATTATAGCCACGATTAAGTGCATTTATTAATTATAAAAGCCATATAGCCTCCCTTTTGAATACACCACATAGTCAAACAGCAATATAACATCAGTAAGAGATCAACAACCAGAAAAATAATGAAAACAAAGCAAAGGACCAAAAAGTAATCATAAACTAATCACTAGAGCCTAAAATGGCAATAAATCTCAAATGGCCAGGAATACCGCAAGGATGTAAATCCTAAGTATAGAGAGAAAAATATAAAAATGTTTGCACATTATAAATAAGAATGTTTTCTGTGACAGAATCATTTGGTGCATGAATGTTTAACATACAAATATAAAAAGATTGGCACTTTGCTTCTAGCCAGAGGTTTAAAGATGCAGCATGTGCAGCCTTCACTTGACAACCTGCCAAAAAGCAGCAGAACTAATACAATTATCTGGTGGAAGAGGGACGTCTAACCCTTTCTTTCCTTGGGGCTTCACATTCTATATTTTCTGAAGTCTAGGAAGCATTGGATGTAGCAGTGATATGAGATGAGAGTGGCCAAAAAGTCAATATTGGCCATGTTGGTACTGAAGTCAGATTAGAATCCCTAATCTGCTTCATTGTTGAATAGGGAAACTACCTTGCCCTTTCCTTTCATAGAAAAAGTATTAGGCTTCTCGTACTTTGTGCTGATAGACATGGTATCATTCTTGTTAATATAAGGATCAGATGATGTGGTAATCTATTTTTGGACAACGATAACTGAATTCATTGTATACGGTGTTGGATTCTTGGTGCTCTCTGTAGACATTTCATGATCAAATGAGGTAACATCATCATCGACTAGCATTGATGATATTACTTACTTTGGTGATGAAACATCTGTAAGAAAACCAGCAAGCTCAGAGGATCCCACAGTTCAACTCTGAGCTATAAATATGTGTATATGTATATGTATATGTATATGTATATGTAGATGTAGATGTAGATGTAGATGTAGATGTAGATAGATAGATAGATAGAGAGAGAGAGAGATAGAGAGATAGAGAGATAGAGAGATAGTTAGAGAGAGAGAGAGAGACCGACAGACAGACAGACAGACAGACAGACAGACAGACAGACAGACAGACAGACAGACAGACAGACAGACAGACAGACAGATAGTGTGTCAGCAAGCAAAGCAAGCCTACTAGGCTCAATGACTTTGGTGTTTGGACATGTGTTTGGTCTGGTTTGGTCCCACCTTATGAAGAGAATCTTTACCAATTATCTCAATATTTCATTATAAACAATCAAATCAATCAATCATACTTTTCAATTTATATTCATGTCATTTCATTTATTGTGTATATGTAAAGAGACATATAAAAGACCTATATTAAAAAGAATATGTCTGCTTTTTTTCTAAGCAGATAAAAGTAGTCACTGTCACCATGCTTGTGTCACTAACAGTCACCATTATTATTGATATTTGGATCCTCAAATGGCCCAATAACTTTTTCTCTTGTCTTAATACCATCTATCCATTCAATTCACCTATCAAAATATGTTTCTTTTGGATCCCATTCATTTAGAATATTGCACACATCTCTGGCTATTCCATTATTCCCCAGAGCAGCGTAAGCAATTGTTGCTAGCCTACAAACTTTTATTGTCATCCAAACTTAAAGCAACCTAAATGACATCAATTCATTCTTCCTGGTATACATTTTACCTTGTTTATTCATAATTACATTTACACCTCCATTTACCAGTACAAGTCAATTAACTTTGCTACATAAGATCACTCTAGCTTTATTCAAGTGTATTATAGTTTTCTTCTTTCTTCTAGTTTCAGATAGTAAGAGACTACAACACTTTTATTTCATTTCTTTGGTTACATTAATTCATGTTTTTTTAACCATTTATTTGTTTTACATTAACGTTGCAATCATATTTCATTCTAATTACCAGATGGGCTTGTAAATCAATCTCCAACATTTTCTTCAATTGAGGATTTCACATAGCATCTTTTTGCAAGCTACAGATACAATCTAGATACAATATAGGTCTACTCTACTCGTAATCATGCCACATGCAGCATTCCATTCTGACAGCAGAGATAGTACTGGTATGAATATGCCCTAAGGATACTCAGGCTATTCTATGCAACACAGGATATCTTCTGTAGATAATGTTTTTCTAGCCAATATATTATTGCTCACATTTCACCAACTTAAAAGTACACACAATGTACATTCAGAATGTATTTTAAATATATGTTAATTAATAGCATCTTAGTAAGATACTACAGTAGATAATTCTTTACTCAGAAGCTGGGTGGAGCCCAGGAACCAAAATAATCAGGTAATTTTCAGGTTGCTGGGATCATGACTCCCAAGAAATTTAGAGAAGTTGTGGTTGCTTCAGTTCTGCTAGACTGCTGCTGCACTGCCACGATCAACTACAGCCATGTCATCTTCAATTTCAGCTTTCCCTAACAGTGTTTCAGAAGTTAATGTGACAATCCCTATGCACTTGTACCATATTTCCTCCCCCATCTGGCAGTAGCCACTTATTTGCCTACTGGGATAGGAAGGGAAAGGAGGCGAAGAGATAAATAAGGAAGAGAAGGAACGAATGAACGAAGGAAGAGCAGGGAGGGAGGAAGGAAGGAAAGAAGTAGAAGGGAAAATGGGGAATGAGGGAGAATAGGGAGGAAGGAAGAAAGATGGAATAGAGGGAAAAAAGAATAAGGAAAGGAAGGAAAGAAGGAAGATTTTTGATGCTCATTTCCAGTTTCCCAAAAGGAAACTCAATGGGAAAGCTTCCAGGAAATCTCTCCCATTCCCACTTCTTCTTTGTCCATCCACTGAGGCTCAAGGCTTTTTTTTGGTGTGCCCTGGTTCTGGAACTACCTGCAGCATGAAGTTGTGGCTTACCCTAGCTACTCCAGCCCTGCAGTGCAAAGCTGCTACAGCTTCAGACCAGTCTCACCTTTTAAAACTACGTCAACCCAGACCAAGCAAGAGGTGTGAAGTTGCAATTGTTCCAGTAGCATGGAGTGGAGTCCCAGCTGACCAGCCACATTACTGTGTTGAGTGTGTAGACAGACTTCTGACTTTTCTAGGAATTTCTTATTTGCACAGATGTGTGTCAGAGTGGCTACATATGCCTCTAGATCTTCCACTTTCTCATCCAGCAATCTGATCAGTTTGCATTTGTTGCAATTATAATTGCAGGAATCCAAACACAGTACACACCTTGCAGGTCACCATAGTGCTAGCCTCTTTCTCCATACCACTTCACTGCTCTTAAGGATTGTGCAGTCTTCTTCCATCTTCCAGAATCCTGTAGTGGTATTCAGACGTTCCCAATGAAGCATTACTTGATTTGTAATAGATGAAGGACTATATAGCTGCAGTATCCTTTATCAATTTCTTTCCAATCATACAACCATGCAATATCCATTTTGGTTGTCCTTAGATTAGTCTCTAAACTATAACTGTACTTTGAGCATAAGCATCTCCCAAAAACAGTGCTTTTTCCAGAACAAATATGTGAAATCATGTCTATCCAGAAGGAGCTCACTAGAGCACATGACAAAGTTGCATTATGAGTATTACATCTCTAACATTTAGCTGTACCCCTTATTTTCTTCCTTAAAAGATTGAATATAGTCAATACAAACAAAACAACATTCTGTTAAATTAATCATAATTTACAACATTTGAAATATTGTGTACCCATATCGAAACTGTCATTCACTGACGCCTATATGCCACACATTTCAATACCTTATTTAATTCCTCTCAAAAGTTTTCACATAGCTGTTTAAATCATACTGAAATCTAAAATCATACTGAAATCTAAATCAAATCTACTGAAGTAGAAACAGCTAAATAATCAACTCCTAAATGGTTCAGAATCTGTGCTAGAAGAGATTCTGAACCATTTAGACTTGATTATTT
>JANHFT010009400.1:245207-255448 GCA_032467955.1 Pseudoxenodon macrops
AAAAAAGAAAGAAAGAAAGAAAGAAAGAAAGAAAGAAAGAAAGAAAGAAAGAAAGAAAGAAAGAAAGAAAGAAAAAACTATGCCTCTTGGGAACAACAAAAGTAGGTTGTATCGTCTTTTAGATGGCATTCAGAATTCTTTCAGAATCCTCCAATTAACAAGAAAACAATCCCATGATACATGTAAAAAGTACTCATTCTCCACATTGTATTTGAAAAAATTAATCAGAAGTAACTCCTGTGGTGTTTTCCTCAATCCATGGAGACTTAATGACTACTTAACTGAATGTTTGATGGTTGTAGTTGCTTAGAGTAGAGAAAAAGTCTCTAGTTACATATGTTTTGATTGCTATCCTTTCAAAATCCAGACATATACTTCTACAAAGATACCAGTAAGTGAAGTTTCGTAACTTTTAGGCTTCTGGAACCACCTCAGCACCTTTGAAGCAAATGGTCTAGAAACAATTGCCCTTCCCATTAATTCTTTCCAGAGGGAGGGGAAACCTAAAGCTTGCCCCTTTATGAATGCCAAGAGACATTTGAACATCCATACGAGTGAGGTAACTAGGCCATTGAACTTTGGGTGACATTAAATGCATCCCACAGCATTTGTGAGCATATTAGGAGAGGAGGGTCTAAGTACAGAAGTAGAATGGGAACCCAAGAAACAGCTTGGTGTTTCTTCTGTTCAGCAACTAATTTGTTAACAAATTAAATTCTGCTCCTTAACTGACATTCTTGCGTTTAGAATTATCTATTGAAGCATATCCTTGGATCAAATTGAGAAATATAATATCTACTGTTTTCAAGGTTTAGGTTGGCTTCTTTGGCCATACATTAACTGATATGATCCACCTGTAGCTCTGACGTCAATTTAAATGTGAACTCTGTCCTCGGTCTAGTGATCTAAACGACGCTAATTTAAGGGGTGAAGCATTTCCTTGTAGGATTAGCAGGGAGACACTGCAGCTATGAAAAGCTTCGTATTTTTCAGTGTTCTATGGCTCGCCCTTGGTAAGTGGCAATCTTTTCTGGAAATTTTGATTAATATCCTTTACTTTGTTTATAAAAGCTAAACTAAAACTATATTATTAGCCAAATGATTCAATATAGAGCAATCCACATCTGACTAGCCATTGATTTACATTGATCTAGGAGAGACATCATGATCTCCAATAAGGGGTAAATACTGTTCAATAATGTTAAACGGCTCCTGTTTCATCTTGCTTCTTCCATCAGCATTATGGCTGAACCAGGCTCACTTCTCGGATAACAATAGAAAATAGTCAAGGCTTGTTGCTTGGTTTCTGATGTATGCCTTATTTGGGAGTGGCAAAACAAAGATCCTGCTAGGCACAACCAGTGGCAAACAGACCATGGACAGGGCTTTCCAGATAGTTTAAAGTTTAAACCATGGATGGACCAAATGTTTGACAGTTCAGAATTTTAAAGTTATTTTCTCAGAACCAGAGCCGATGGAGAGAAGATGGAGAAGTCCTCTAAGTGCCTGTGATTAGATTTTCTGGGTTTTCTTTCCAGGATTTCATGATGTCAGATATTTTTTTGTAAATTGTTTTCCACAAGCAAAGCCTAAATCCATGTAGGAGAGAAAGGGAAAAATTGTTTCTGTGCTATTTGGAAATTTATTCCTGAATTTTGATGGCACAATCTTCAGGAATTCTGAAAAGGAGGCCTGCAGGAATTTCCCTGGGCCACCCCTGTTTTCTTTTAATATTTTAATATATATGGCAGAAAATAAACATAATAGAGTTTGGATTAATAGCACTTAGCAATAGTACTTAGACTTAACTACCGCTTCACAATGCTTTACAGCCCTCTCAAAGCAGTTTACAGACTCAGCATATTGCCCCCAATAATCTGGGTCCTCATTTTACCCACCTTGGAAGGATGGAAGGCTGAGTCAACCTTGAGCTGGTGAGAATTGAACTGCTGAACTGCAGGCAGCCAGCACTCAGTCAGTAGAAATAGATTGTAGTACATCATTCTAACCACTGCACCACTACGGCTCATTAAACTATTTTAATGCCTCTATTCTATTAAATAGCAACTATAAAATATTTAAGTATTACCAAGAGATAATTATCCATAAAATATATTTAAATTACAAATTGGTTTTGCTTCTTTATGTATTCAAATTTATATCTGTCACCATGTGCAGGTGTCTGCTAGTAAACCATATCCACAATCAACAATACACTACAATGACAATAAAAATATACTAAAAATACATAATATAACATTAAAATTCATAAAATGAAATCAAGTAATATGCCAGTAATGGGGCTCCTGAGGAAGTATGGCAAACTGAAGAAATTTTTCTGAGAATATTCTTTTCCTACTGGATTTACAAATGAGGCTTATTAAAGCTTCAAAGAACCCTCTGTGATTAAATAAAGAAGAAATGAAGAGAAATCAAATCCTACAGCAATGTTTGAATGAACTAAAGATTAAGAATGTTAGAAGTAAAAAGAAGGTTTATAAAGTTGGTTTATTTGATCAATGTTAAAATAAGTTACTTATTTAAAAAAGTTGTTACTTCTGGCTACCCATTTTGGATTTCTGCTGACATGATGATGGAAAAGATGATGTTTTATTGATTTGTTCATAGATAAAAGATTGAATATGGGTTGAACAGATGTTTCTAAACTTTAAGGGGGTGAAGAGTCACTGAATTTATTTATTTTATCTATTGTAATGAAGGTTTGAAGCCAGTGCTTTATGTATTTCTTTTCTCTTTCTTCTTTTTCTTTCCTGGGGAAGTCAGATTCACTTAACAACCGTATTAGTCACTTAACAAATGCAGCAATTCGCTTAACAACTGTGGCAAAAAAAAGTCATAAAATGAGGCAAAGCTAAGTATTCTTAATTGGTGCTAAGCAACCAGTTGGTTGCGTGGTTGTTCAGTGGGTCACACCCAATTTTATGATCTTTTTTCCATGGTCATTAAAAAAAACTCCTACAGAGCTGTTAAGCGAATCTGGCTTGCCTCATTGATTTTGCTTGTGGGAAGCCAGCTAGGAAAGTCATAAAAAGTTATCAAGGGATCTGGGATGCTGCAACTATCATAAATATATTTCAGTTGCCAAACACTTGAATCATAATTGCATGGCCACGGACACTGCAACTGTCATAGGTGTGAAGGTTGGTCATAAATCACTTTTTTTCAATGCCATTGCAACTTTGCATTGTCATAAATAAACAGTTGTAAATCAAGAACTAGCTATACACAAAAGCAGCCATATCATAGGCTGAAGTTGCTAATATTGATTTTAATACATTTAGGTATTATAGATATTGCAGTCTAAATCTGTTTTTTGAAACCCTGACAATTTCCAGAATTCTTAGCAGTGAATTTTCAGTGATTTGGTTAAGTCTTGGACTACTATATTTACTTGAAAGAAGACAACCTTGTCTTTAAATTATCCCCCTAATAAAATAAGACAATTGTAGTCAGAGATAAATCAATAAACACAGACACAGCTACAATATTCAGCTTTCACATTCAAATTTACATGGCCAACTTTAGCTGAAATCAATGTTGCTAAGTTCCTCCTCTAATAAATACGAGATATAGCTTAACAGATGCATATCAAATGTATATTCTAGCCAAATACTGTCCTCAATAAAAGAGGCAGGGGCCAGACACATTAATTATAATTAATTAAAACAATTGCCTGTGAAATTACACACTCTATTTTCAAATTTTCAAAAATGGTAATAATTCCCTACCCACATTTCGCGACCATTCTCTCTTACACAAACAAGGTTTCAGTCACATATGGACACATCCTACTTTTGGCTAAGGCAGGAAATTAAAGATGGAACTCGCAGGAAATGCAAGAGCTCCTCTGCGAAGGGAAGGAAAGAGAAGGAAAGAGGAAGCAAAACCCAGAGGAGATGAGACAGCAAACAGAGATAACTGAACAAGGAAAGACAATTATGTTTTGGTGTTATGAAAGAGTAAAATTCACTGGTCCCCCTTCTTAAGCAACAGGTAATTTTTAGACTAAATTTCAAAAGCATAGTCTTTTTGCTGCCATTTGCAAAGAGATCAAAACAGTCAATCCGAAAGGAAGACCTGACAGTTAGAACAATTAATAGTGGAACAACTTGCCTCCAGAAGTTGTGAATGCTGCAACACTGGAAGTTTTTAAGAAGATGTTGGATGGCCTGAAGTGGTGTAGGGTTTCCTCCAAGGTCCCTTCCAACTTTTATTCTATTCTATTCTAAGTCAACCTTGACTGCCCTTTGGAAAGACAGATACTGAAGCTGAAATACTTTGACCACTTAATGAGTGGAGAGGACTTTTTGGAAAAGACCCTGATGTTGGGAAAGATGGAAAGTGAAAGGAAAAGGGGACAGCAGAGGATGAGATGGTGTCATCAATGCAATGAACATGAATTTGGGCATGGGGTCACAAAGAGTTGGATATGACTTAGCAACTGAACAATAACAGTACTTCTTATTTATTTCTTTGTTTTTCAACACTCTTCTTCTCAAATGTATATCTGACATATACATTCAGCTTCAACCACAACAATACAGGAGCACACAATTGATACAAACTTATGATTAACCTCTCCAAACCTGATTGCAGAAAATACGACTTCAGTAACAGAATTGTCAATGCCTGGAATGCACTACCTGACACTGTGGTTTCTTCCCCAACCCCCCAAAACTTTAACTTTAGACTGTCTACTGTCGACCTCACTCCATTCCTAAGAGGTGCATAAGTGCACTAGCATGCCTACCGTTCCTGTCCTAATATTCCCTTTTATTTGTATCCGTTTCACGTATTCATTTCATGTATTCATAATTATGTTTAAACTTATATGTTATCTAACACATGCTTGACGAATTAAATAAATAAAATAAATAAATAAAATATTAAAGATAGCTTGTTTGACATTGTCCATGATAACATTCATTCAGAAAATGGCCTGACTATGAGGAAGGCATCTAGGGACTGGTTATTCATAACAAGTGAAATTTACAGATAAACAGGTTTGGGGTTTTCTCACTATCTGGAGCCTGGTGATTTCATTGTTGAAGCTATGAAACTGGGTTCATTCTCAACTTCTGAGCTTTTACAGCAGAGTTGTGTCTACTTAACTGAGACCTTTAGAAGACTGGAGAGACAGATGATTCTTAAACTGCACTCTGAGATTTTTTTGTATTACAGCTTTAGGTCAGAAAGATACAAAAGGAGATGCTGATAGTTTCTCCTGAATTTTGGTGCAGTTCTTTATAGTGGTGAAGGGAGAAGTGGAATAAGAATTTTAAATAGCAAGAGGACAGGCATGGTATTATAATGCAAATCTCACCCCTTGCCTCTCATTCATTTTCAGCATACATTGTGATGTCACATATCAAAGTTTGCTTTTCCCCCTCCCCTACACATATGTACATGAACACTGCTATTTCGGTGAATTATAGTTCTTAAAAATCTAAATATTCCCTAGAGCTTTACTGGAATTCTGAGTCTTAAAAAATAGTTCATAGAAGTATTTTTTTGGGATTAGGCTAAATTGTCCGTTCTGCTTTTGAGATCTATTTTCTCTTCAGAGTTTCGTATAATAAGAAATCTCAGAATAGACAAGGAAGTGAGGAAAAAAATCACCCTATCACTTGCCTTTCCCAGCTGATTCATGGATTGATCTTTCTCCTGGGAGGCTGGAAGAATCTTTTATCTTCCTGGCTGAACTGGCTTAGTATGAATTTTCTGAGGTAGAGAACAGAATGAATATGGTCTTCTTACAAGGATATATCATAAACTATCCCACTTGTTTTGTTTCACATTTTGCTATAAAATTTCAATTTCAATCGGCTTGTTAGAATAAGAAAAACAGGTGTTGAAACAGCTGGAGTTAAAGGGGACCTCTTGCTATCTTGGAAGTTTCAACTAAAGGAACTTAGTCCATCACTGCATCTTTTATTCATATTCTTAGGACATACAGCTCCATCTGACTTGCTTCAACTGGGATCTAATTCCATTAGTACCTCTCCTAAACTGTTCATACTTACTCATTAATAAAACAGCAGCATAACTATGTGTGGCAAACCACAAGCATCAGCAAAGTATCTTCCATTCTTTAGAAAGTCATGAAAAGGCTTGTTAAAAAGCAAACTCATTTCCAGTCCCAGCTGTGATTTACAGGGCTTCAGGCACTGATGATACTTTGTCTGCCTGATTTAAAAAAGCTCCTGATATAACAGAACCTGACACTGTTTACTTCAGCCTATTATGTTGACTGCACTCACTGAATGCTTCAGTGGAAGAGAAAAATCGAAAGATTTCACTGTAATGTCACCTGCTTTTTTTGCTTTTTCTTTTTTTTAAGGAAAATCAATTGTTGGAGCTCCAGATACACTCAGCCAATTCAAGCGATCCACCTGCATTTTCACAATCATTGCCGTCTTTAGACATCTTAAAAATCCTAGCTTAGTCTCCTTTTAGTTTTGATTCAAATTGGTTAATCCACTAGTTATGGCAATGTATCACTAAACAGAATAGCTCAGTTGTTGCAGGTTGCATGTGCAAAGGGAAAGATCTTTTTCTCTCTGCGACATATTGCTTCATTATCTGTTTCTTGGCAGGACCCTTTTATGACTGAAATAATTAGTAGTGTTTAGTATTTATAGCTGGTTATCATGATGCTTTCTGTACTGCTAATTAATTTTATGGCCAGCATGCTTCAAATGCAATTAGTTAGGTATGGCAATGATCATAATATTTTACATATTCAGGGCAACATTTTGCCCATGTACTGTGAAACTTGCTGGTAAACTGAATGTCAAATTCATTTAATGTCTTGCTCATAATGCAAATGCCCATGCCAAGTATGTGTAGATCAGTATTTGGAACTAAATGGTGGCAGTTTTGACTATTTTTTACCTTCTTCTTTTTTTAATCCATAAAGTAAGAATTGGAAGCAAAACTATTGGGCTTAATGTTTTTAGTTGTTGTATTAGATTTATGGAAGCTTGGATTGTGAAATAACATAATCTGTTTTACACAGAATAATGTAAATTGTGAATTCAGATACCAATAAATACAGAACTCAAATGTAGCAGGACAGAATAGGAGTTTATTATTGCTATTCTCTTCACGTTAGAGAATAGAAATGCAATGTAACACAACTATGGATTCTGAAAGTAAAGTTGGGCATTTCACACTCACTGGGCTTCATAAGGCATGAATGCTACCATCAAATTCTGCAACTCTTTTTTCTTGTCCCCATCAAAAATCTAAAAATAAAAAACTCAAAGAAAGATATTTTATTGAAAGTTTGTTGCATATCACAGTAGACGTGTGTCTTTGGTAAAAAAAAAAGTTATATTAGGCATTCGCATTTGAAAAGTTTGCATTGGACAATTTTAAGTGTCAGAGGACAAAAACAAACTGATTCATACATGAATAAAAGGGGTCCTTGAGCAATTAAGGAGCAGGTATGTGCAAATACTCCAGACATTAATATATGTTGTAATAATAAAACAGGCACATTTTTCTAAAGGACTCTATACAATTATTTTAAAATACTGGCAATTTCTATTGGAGTGAAAAAGAGAAAGGATTTTTCATGTACAATTGTCAGGGTTAGGGTTAAAGTGTGCGCTCTAAAGCTTTTATGAAACAAAGGAATCCACCATTTCCCCCTCTCCCCATAATTAGCATTGCTAGTGCTACTATTTTCTAGTTTGCTGACATAGTTCAATTTAACTACATTAAGCGGCAGCCTATTCCACTAGCTGACAGTTGATATAATCAAAAAGTTCCTCTAGCTTGATATCTAGCTTGAACCTACTTTGCTGTTTTAATCTATTGATTCTGAGCTTGCCCTCTAGAACAGTAGAACATAAATGTCACTTTTCTTTCTGCCTGACGACCATATGGATATTTGAAGACTGCGTTAATATTTCTGCCTTTAGCTGTCTTTTTTTTTCTAAGTTAAACATATACAGGTTATTTACCTCTTTCTTACAGGACTTGTTTCCATACCCTTCACTATCTTTAGTAGCTCTTCTTTGAGCAAGGTCCAATTTGTCCTTTTTTGAATTGCGGTGCAGGTCTGTTATAGTGGAACAATTCTCATAAAGAGGACTCTTGTGCTCCTGTTAATACACCCCATGTTAGTATTTGCCTTTTTTAGGAGCTGCATCAGTTTGTTAACCTCCTGGTTAACAAGAAAAGCCAGACCTCACAGAATTTTGGTTACACAATAGATTTAGAGCATTGGGGAAAAATTTGGACGGAAAATTACAAAATGACATTGGCAGTAGCATATAAAGAAAATTTATATAAAATGTTTTATAGATGGTACCTCCCTCCGGCAAGATTGGCAAAATTTGCAACAAATATTTCACCGAAATGCTGGAAATGCAGAAAAAAGAGAGGAACTTTTTATCACATGTGGTGGACATGTCCAGAAACCAAAAAATATTGGAAAAAAAATAGGAATTGGTTGGAAGAAATTATAAAGCAAAAAATAAAATTATTACCGGAATTGTTTCTGCTGGGGATTATAAACGAAGCACACCTTTGATAGCACTTGAGTGCATTTTGGTTTTTAAAGAAATAAAAAGCAAACAAATAAATAAATGAAAAAAAGTACTTGGGTGAGCCCAAGGAGGGTGTGTTGTCTCCATTTGATTAGTCAATTTGTTGAGGATGCCAAAGGATAAACTAATCCAAAGGCTTGAAATATAATTCCAACATAGTATCTGCAAAGTGATAAATATTTGCAATGTTACACCTTGGCCACGCCTGAGAATATACAAGCTGGAAAAATAAGCACAGGAGCCAAGTAGCAAATTTGTATTTTTAATTGAGAGCTGTCGGAACACGTCCGACATTTGCCAACAATTGTGCGATGTTATCTGACATGTTCTCCTGATGGGTTTTCCATTGCTTTCTCCTTGGCTGGCGATCAGGGAGTTTCATCGACAGTTAAACCGTGTTACTGGTTTTTGTTTCACAATTAATGGTTTCTACCTCGTTTCCAGGGCAAACCTCTTCTGTTGCTTTGGGGTTTGAAGTCAACAACGGGATCATGAAATCAGCTTTCTAGGAGGTTCCGTGCTTCGGAACTTTTTAAAAATGTTTCCATTTTTCCATTTTTATAATTTACATAACAACAAACATTTTTCTTTTTTTTAACAGTACTGTGTCCTATGTCTCTTACAGTTATTTACATTTATTTTTATACATTTTTGTTTCTCTGTTCCAACCAATTATCCCACACCTCATAAAATTCTGATTCTTCCTTGCCTTTCATTTCTAACGTGAGCTTGTACATCTCGGCACTTTCTAATATCTTATGCATAATCATATCATTGGTTGGTATATTTTCCAGTTTCCAACACTGAGCATAAACAATTCATGCTGATGTTACTATGTGTAACATGATGCATTGGAGTTGTTTCTTTATCTTTTGATTTATTATTCCTAATAAAAATAGTTCTGCTTTAAATTCAATTTGTTCTCCCCTTATCTCTTGTAGCCATCTCCATATCTGTTCCCAATATTTCTTTGCTTTAGGGCATTGCCACCACATATGATAAAACGTTCCATCTTTATTTTTACACTTCCAGCAGTCCGGTTTCATATTTGTGTACATTTTAGCCAATCTCACCGGTGTTAAATGCCACCTATAAAGCATTTTTGTATTGATTTTCTTTATATGCGGTCGACAATGTTAATTCAAGCCACTTTCTTAGAAGTTTCATGGTTTGTAGGGATCCAATTTTGGAGGTGGAACTTCATCTTTGGCGAGGGGAGATGAAGAACGGGATGATGGCACCAGGATGAGATCTTGGGTGCCGCCAACTGATGAAAGGTCTGCAAGGCAAAGTCCACATCTTTTTAGACTTCTATCTTGACATCAAACTAATTTTGGGATGGATGGAGCTTGTCTCATGACCTTCCAATCCATTTTTTGTCCCTGTAATTTTCACCAGATACCTTTGAATGAGATCTACAGGTCAGTGGTGGGTTTCGGACGAGCTGGTAGTGCAATGGTGAAATCCATTTTTTTTACTACTGGTTCTGTGGGCATGGCTTGGTGGGCGTGGTGTAGCTTGGTGGGTGTGGCAGGGGAAGGATACTGCAAAATCTCCATTCCCTCCCCACTCCTGGGCCCAGTCAGAGGTGGTATTTACTGGTTCTCCAAACTACTCAAAATTTCCACTACCGGTTCTCCAGAACCTGTCAGAACCTGCTGG
>JANHFT010009400.1:255548-271135 GCA_032467955.1 Pseudoxenodon macrops
AATAGAATAGAATAGAATAGAATAGAATAGAATAGAATAGAATAGAATTCTTTATTGGCCAAGTGTGATTGGACGCAGAAGGATTTTGTCTTTGGTGCATGTGCTCTCAGTATACATAAAAAGACAAGATACATTTGTCAAGAAACATAAGCTACAACACACAATGATGGTCATAGGGTACAAATAAGCAATCAGGAAACAATACCAATAAGAAGTCATAGGATACAAGCAACAATGGGGCTGATGCCTAACTTGAAGCGCTGGTTAATAGGCATATGTTTTCCTCACTAAATATATATCTACCAACTGTATTTCTCTTTAGGAAGAAGTTATAAATTTCTGTAGTAGTTTAAATTATGTCACATAAAATGTCATAACAATACAAATAAAATCTGGATAGAATTTTATTACATTTCCAATTTTATTATATTATCTAAATGTGTTTTGTTTGGGGGAGTTAACAAGTCTAAATAAATGAAAAATGTCCATTTTTGATAATAACAGTTAAAACTAACCATCACCAACTGTACATTCCTAAAAACAGTCGAGAGCCATCTTTATTAAACAAAAGTTAATTATACTGAGACCAGTAATGGTGACCTTCTGCTTACCTAAGAGCAGGCTATGAAACTGATCTGGAAGTAATATATACATATATTTGAGAATATTTGTGTAGTGTTTTTTGTAAATTGAAGAAAAAATCTTCATTTGGGAATGGGAACTGCAATCCTCAATATCATCATCTTCTAAGAATGATATAGCAATTGGGGGAAGCATAAGAGTAAGCAAATCTAAATCTTATTAGATGCAGAACTACAGTACTTTGTTATATTTTTTGGGATCAATAATCTGTTTTTCCCCCCTTTTGACTTTCAATTACAAGATAACTCTGGCAGGCTTGATAATGTAATGTAGAAAATGTAGGAAACCTTCAGGTATGGAAGCTCAATTACTCTCAGCAATTACTGTGCCTTGTTGGTATCTGCAACCTTATTCTGCAAATGTCATCTCTACAGCATCCATGTAAAATCAGACCTAATTCATTCAAAAGCTTTGATTAACACATTCAGAGGATAGGTGAGACTTGGACATTTATTATTATTATTATTATTAGTGGTATTAATCACCAAAAGGTATCTACTGCATATACTTCTCTGAATTCCTCTGCAGAAATACTCCTAAATTTAATAATTAATCCTATTCAGCGTTTAAATTTTTTTAAGGCAGTGATTTTTCTGTGACCTAAATATTTTTTTTAAAATTCATTGTGGGGTTTATCAGCTCTGTGCAGATTAGTGTTCAGAGGAGCAACAATTAACCTTACTGGGAGTTGGCTAATATTAATTATATATCTTGAGCACTTTCTCCTACAAGCGTACAGGCGCTCCCGAAAAAAGGGGGTCACGTTTAATGTGCTCCTTTCAGTTGAGGAGAAGCTTTGTGCTTTGCCCTCTCTCCAAACCAAATTTGTTTGTGTTTGACAAGCATAACATTAGCTGCCCTGGCGTTCTTTAGTGGCTGCTGACACTGATGAGAAAATATATTGTCTTTTTCAGAGCAAAACAGAAGAGATTCATCTCACCAGGCTAGACCTCGAATTTCAAGAGGAAAACAAGTTGTCCTCAGCTCACCCAATTATCTTTCCATCAAATACTGGTATATTGCACAGGAGGAGTTTTTTTTATCACCCCCCCTCTCTTTCACTTACATTTTTTTTTTTGCTTCTAAATGCCTTGTAAGATAAAATGCTGAACATGATATGTTGGGGCTAGTAGGAAATACATTAGAGAAATGGATTTCCTTATGCTCCATTAAAGTACATATTTAGAAATACCTGCAGGTATAAAGAAGCACTTACTTTATGCAGATTGTTTCAGTGTGATACAGGTTTTTTTTAAAGAAATTTAAACACACACATACACAATAGAGGAACACAAAACAATTTGGCATTCTTTTTTCTCTCCAATGCACAGTTTTATTCACATAGCTATTTTTAAAGAGACGTGTTATTAGCAAAATCTGTGTGTGTGCGGAATGGCTTTGCAGAATGGTTTTCCTTCACTGAGCTCTGCATTACAAATGATTTTTTTTCATAGATTCCTCTACGAAGAAGACAAAATGTGATCCAAATACCCGCTCAGTTGTGTTGGGGCTGAAGACATGTTTGAATTGGCTCAAAGAGAGTTACTGGTTGGTTATTGCATGAAACAGCTTTGACAATACCAGGACAATCACAATACGTCCTTCATGAGGGTCAATGTCTATGGAGATTCTCAGTCATGGTTGTCCCAAGGTGCTTTTTTCAAGAAGCACCTGGACTTTCTTGTTTTTCTTTGAAGACATTTCACTTCTCATTCAAGAAGCTTTTTCAGCTCTGACTGGATGGTGGGGAATGGAATGACTTATATTTGTTGCAGACAGCTGGTCATTTGCATCAGAGGTGGGTTCCTAGCAGTTCTATCCAGTTCTATAGAACCGTTAGTAACTCGGCGATAATGTCACGGAGCCGGTTCCTTCAGGGTCTCCGTGGGCACCGCCATTTTGAATTTTGCTTCTGCTCATGTGCAGAAGCTATTTTCTGACTGCTGTGTGAGCAAGCGCTTTGCACATGTGCGCAAGGCATGATCCTGAGCGAATCGGCAGCAAAACAATTTACAACCCACCCCTGATTTGCATCCTTTTAGAGTGCCATTGAGGCTACTTGGAGGTTTATCTGTGCCCTCAGGGTCACAATTCACTTCTTTCTTGAAGATGGCTTACCAACAATATTTGCTTGGCAATATACAGGTAGTTCTTGACTTAGAATCACAACTGAGACCAGAATTTCAATTGCTGAGCAAGGTGGTTGTTGAGCCATGCCCAATTTTACAATTTTGTTGTTGTTGTTGTGACTCATGTGGCCATTAAGCAAATCCAGTTTCCTCTGTTGAACTGGCTTGTCAGAAGCTGGATGGAAGGTTGAAAATGGCAATTAAATCACCTCAGGATTTGCAATCTCTGTAAATACATCCCAGTCCCTGAATTTTGATCATATGATTGTGGGGATGCTGGGATAAGTATGAGGACTGGTCATATGTCACTTCTTTCAGTGCTGATGTATCTTTGCATGGTCACTAAACCAAAGGTTGTAAATCAAGGACTATCTATATTCCATTGAAATATACCTTTATCAAACAGTATTTAATAAATATGCATTTATTAAGTGCATGTATTTATAATACAGCATGAGAATAAGCACATGCCTCTTTTTTATTAAAATATCTAATTGCTTTTTCAGACTAATGTTTAGCTGTGCACTAGAACATTCTTTATTGTTGTTATAAAAATATCCACTCATCTGTAGTTGATAGAATTCTTTCTTTACAAAGTGGTATTGTCTGCAAATGCTTTTTCACTTATTCCATTCCATATATCTGGAAGTACAATATTTTCTTGCCTGATCTAGGTCAATTCTGAGTTACCTGGCTGTAATTTCCGCAACAACCTAGATGTCAAGCATGCCATTAACCATTCTTATTAAACATTCATATTTGAAATCATCTCTACTTCCTTCTCATCAAATATACAGTATTAACTACAACAGATCAAGGAGAGAACTTGTATTTGTACTTTCAATATTTGGATGCCAGCATTGCTTAGAGACAGCATATAGGAGAAGGAAGGTGAAAGAGAAGATATTCATAAAAAAACAAATATGGATTCGGAATATAAATCTGTGCAGTTGTAATTGAAACAAAGACAAGAAAAGCTGTTTGAGGCATTATTGGCCAAGCAACTGAGTTTTGCATGCATTTTGTCAGGCACATAACACACATTAAGTTGCCTCTCATTTGGATTTTTTTAAAAGGTGAAACATGAAAAGGGGGTCTGCAAAAATATTAAATAAGCAAAATAAAGAAAATGAGTGATACCAGTGATAATTGTACTGTGTAAGACTAACTAGCTCCAGTGCAAATAGTCATGTTTCTTCACCAAAGCTGAATACTTTTGGCTATTATTTTAAAGATAGTTTATATTTGAATAAAAAATAAGCCTATAAAATGTTGCACAACTTGCAGATTAATGTTAAAAGCTGAAGGACTCAAGAGAGTAATCTTCTTCCCCAATAGCCATTAAGATATAGTGGCAATATGCGTACTACTGCACTGCAAGGATTAAATATTTAAGAAATATAAAATATATCAATTTCTATTTTTAGTGCATCTTAAAGCCTAGCAGTGCCTTCCTTATGGAGATAAATCCTTCTGTCCATAAAAAAAAATCACAATTACTGCACAAGGAGGTGCCAGCTACTTACAGCTTCTGTTGTTAACACTTGTATATTTATGTGATTTACAATTTCTATAGTACCGAAGTCATTGATTTTACTTTAAAGTTTTATTTTATTTGAGTTTGAGATACATACTCTTTCAAATCTGTGCTCCACAGGCTTCTATCATCCACATAAGGATTGCTACTTGCAGGATGGAAATTCTCAGCCCACTGAATCATTTGTTCTGCATTTAAACAGAAACAGAATAACAGAGTTGGAAGGGACCTTGGAAGTCTCCTAGAATAACCTCCTAACACCATTCCAGACACGTGGCTGTCCAGTCTCTTCTTAAAAGCCTCTAGTGATAGAGCACCCACAACTTCTGAAGCCAAACTTCCACTTGTTAACTGTTCTCACTGTTAGGAAATTTCCCCTTAGTTCTAGGTTGCTTCTCTCCTTGATTTATTTCCATCTGTTGTTTCTTGTCTTGCCTTCTGGTGCTTTGGAAAATAGGTTGACCCCCCTTCTTTGTATGATCCCCTCAAATATTGGGACACTGTTAAGGGACACTGTTTATTGCCTATTTTCAACTTTCCTTCCCATGTATTTTCAGGACCTTTTATCTAGTAGTCTCTCAGATTTTTACTACGATTAATCGCACAGAGGAACAAATATAGACAAGTGGAACAAATATAGACAAAGTCTTCCCATTGATACATTCAGCAGATAGTGCTCTGTCCTATGATGTTGCATCTGAACTCTGCTTTGCTCTATGAATAATGCCAGTTATGAAGCAGAACTAAAGATTTTGCAGGTCATCAAAGCCAAGCTCTTACTCAATGCAGAGGTATCTTTCAACCATTTAATCTCTGTTTGAAGACCATCTCAGATTTATATTCGATGAGGCTGGTTTTCAAATGCAATCCTACCTCTGCTGTTCTTAAAGCAAAACAGACTGTACTCCTTTCCGATTTTTCTTACAGGGTGTGTTTTCAATCTTCTGGCAAATTTATTAAACCCCCTCCCCATTATCTGTAGCATTCTTAAAATGCAACGCAAAACACATGTAGAGTTCAGTAGATGTGGCTGTTTTCTTTTCTCACTTCAACTGTTGGAGAAAAGAACTAGATAATGCACTTGTCACTATATAATGAGATGTTATAGAGGAAGCGTGGGCTGCCTCTCTTCCACATCTCACTCCTTTTTGCTTTAACCTTTCCATCCTGAGGAGTGTATTAAATGCACTTCAGATCCATAAGCTTGTGATTAATGCTGCCAGAAAAAGATTATATAGTGAGATTACATCATTCTTTTAACATAAATGATGTAAGTTGTGATCATACAAGGATTCTCAATGTGATTCTAATTATCCCTAATTTGGCTCTCTGGGGGTCACAAGGAAAGTCAATTCATCCCCACTTTTATCAATATAGTAAATCTACAGCCCAGTGTGTTATTAGTTTCCCCTTCCTTTGGAGGTAGTGGCTAGAGATTTCTTAGTTACAATGAAGAAAGAAATATAAACAAAGGCTGCAATTTACCATTCTACCAGTTTCATCTTTTGTCAGTCCAATTGTTTACAAGTAATAGGAAATAATGTGGGTTAAATACAATGACTAGATGATTTACACCACAATGTATCATTTCCATTATAATTAGGATATACATAGTACAGCATTCCTGAAAATAATAATTGACGCATTGCAGTTTCTAGCATGGTATTATGCTCTTCCTGATATTTTGCCATTTAGCTAATGCATAGGATGGGAAAGAGGTGCAAGTTCTTGTACTAGGAAACAGAACTACAAATAAGCTCTGGAAGCAAATCAATAAAGCAACCTGGTTATGGGACTGAAAAAGTTCCCTTTTCTTCCCACACTTTGCCCCTCTCTCCCACAGACCAGTTAGTGCTGGTCATGCAGACCTTGGCTCTGTGAAATTTCAAATGAAGACAGTCAACAATGGGAATGGGAGTAGAGCCCAACACCAACACATGTCCTTAAGACACATGACGCCATGTCAAAAGATGCAAACTTCTCTGGGCTTGTACAAAAAGGCACTGATTGTTCATTTATAAAGCATTGTGAGTAAAATTCACACAGTGGCCTGAACTGCTTTACTATATTGATCAGAAATCAAACAAAGGCTGTTGGTCCAGCTCCCAGGAAAGCACTCAAAGAGGAAGCAAGAAAATAACACTTGTGGGTGCAGCTAACGTTCTGAAAACAGCACCTTTGTGAAGGTGACAAAATTCACAACCACAAATATAAAAAATATAGGCTGCAGCTCAACTCAAATGTCGTAAAACATTTGTCACACATGACAATTAGATTATACAGTACCAATTTTAATGAACTTAGACAACATTGAGTTCATGCATTTCTTAAATTAATTGCCTATAATATGTAAAGAGGATTGCACTGATTTTTATCTTTGTTTTCTTATTGAACAACCTTTCCTCCCCACTCTATAGAGAATGATCTCTCCGAAAAGCAAGTAATTAAAAGGATAATCTAGATAGCCACAACAGTAAGAAGGTGAAGTTCAGGTTAATTGTACTTGCACACATGATAATTAATTTATCAATTCTGCTTGTTGGATGAAAAAAATCCCATGTGCTGCTTCACTTTGCTTCCTTTTGTCTAAGATTTACAGAAACAGACAACTGAAGACATGAAGTCAGTTTAGCTGAAGGTTCTAGTTTTTTATATATGTAATTTTTCATAATTTGTTATATAGTTAAGAGAGCTTAACCTTCATTCAGTGGCATTTTGCTAGTAAGTATTATGAATTATTTTATATTGGTAACATTTCTATATACAATATATTGTGTACATTTAACTCAGCATGTGAATTCAATGTAATTTTTGTTTTATTCACAGTACACAGTGACACGATAAACTCTTGGCACACACTACCTGGATTAATTTATTAACTTATTATACTTGGCAGAGAAATCAAACAGAGTCTGGCTAGTTCTATAATCTGTGCAGAAAACTAATAAAATAAATCTCATCATATTTATAATTCACTGCTCTAGTTCACTGCTTCCTAAATCAGAACAATAAAGATCACGTATGTTGAATGATTGTCTGGGTGGCAGGTTTCAGACTGTAATTTTAATGTACACTGACAGTCATAATTGTCATAAAATCTCTCTTCTGTCGTTTTTTCTTTTAGTGGGGATAATGATTTAATCAGAAAAAAACACAGTATAGAAGTGCAAATCTCAAGGTATGGGTATTTCGTATTTTTATATTATGATTTTATTGATGTTTAGCACCCTTTCTTAATCAAAGTACCTCCAGATGTCAAAATTCCAGAATTCCTAGCTAGCCTAAACCATGTTGAAAATTCTGAGTTGAAACATATATATTAAAGATGCTCAGACTGAAAGATTGTTGCATACAATCTTGATATGTAATGGGTATGTACAGGTGGATAGGTAAGTGGCATTTTGGTCTGAAACATTTTGTAGAGAGAAGAGGGATAAGCAAAGGAGGAGAAAGTGGGAAGAGAAAGTGACTTAAAGGAAAAGAAAGTGGGCTAAGAGGAACATTTTTCTTTGAAACAATCTAGGATCATTCAGTAAAACTGAATATCAGGAGGTTCAACATCAGGGGTCTCCAAACTCGGTCACTTTTAAGACTTGTGGACTTCAACTCCCAGAATTCCCCAGCCACCTTTGCTGAATTCTGGGAGTTGAAGTCCATAAGTCTTGAATTGACTGAGTTTGGAGACCCCTCTTCTACATAATGAAAGACAAAAGTGTGCGGTTAGTGAAATTCACCACAAGTTTTTTGTTGTTAGTTGCAAAGTCATATCTGACCCATCGTGACCCCATGGACAACATTCCTCCAGGCCTTCCTGTCCTCTACCATCCTCTGTAAACCACAAGTTTATTTCTTAGTAAAATATTTAATATGTAAATTTAGAGCATGAAACTATCGGTGGTTCCATGTATATCTATCTATAAGTCTCTATGCAACTTTGCTGGAAAGCTTGAGGATATTTCTATTAGTTTACAAATTTACAATTTAATATGATTCTTAGACTATAGATTAATGATCTTTAGTGAATTTGAATCCATTTTCTTACTTGCTGTTATTTATAACAAATACTTACCTATGAAATTAGTAGCACATTATAATTATTTTCTTCTCAGAATTTATTGTGTCAGTCATAATTCCCCAAAAAACAAATCATATCCAGAAGTGGTACCTTGAGAAGTCTATAAAGAAGGTAAAAGGCTATCATAACATCCCAACATATTTAATCAGACTACCATTTCCCAGAATGATTTCCCCCTAAAGTATCTATAGATAATTGAATTGTTCAATAAATAATTGAATTGGTGATATCTAAGCCATTTTATAGAGATAGGTTATTAAGTAGTAAAGAACATTTGCTGTCTTTGAATAAAATGCTGACTACAGCATAGTTGTCTAACCAAAGTGATTGCTGGCCCATGGACTAGGAACAACCTTTAGATTGATTGACAATCTTCACTGCCAACACATTTGTTCAGCTAGATAGTTATATTTTTAATTTATCCTATCTAAAATGTTTGGTTTAATTTTGATCTCTAAAGTCAACTTCAGCATTTTTAAGAGTACAAATATGTTAAAACCTATAATAGCTTTTCCCAATTTACAGATGTACCTTACAGATTACAAGATCCATAACCCTCAGATAGCACCATCTTGGTGTTGCTATCTAAAGGAAAGGAAATATATATGAGTTCTGTGTATATTTTCTATTATACCTTCTAAAAATGCCTCCAGCAACAACTGTCCTCATTTCAAGTCCTTTGAAAAAGGCAGACTTTCCAAAATCCTGCATAGTGACATTCCAAGTTTAAGCACAAATTTAAAACATTTAAAGCAATTTTTGAAGGTATTTAGGTGTTTTTCTTTTTCTTTTTAAAAACACTTTTGCCTAGGTTCAAGAAGCTGATCCAGTTAACAGAAATATAGTAAAAAGTTATATATATACGGTATATTTTCTGTTGTAACAGCAAGACCAGAACTGTTCCTCACACTTCTGGAGAACAACATGCTGGAGCGCAACATGCTGAGGTCATCTTTTTCTACTGTGACCTCATAACACTCCCTTCATCTGATCCCCAGTTGAAACCTAAGGTTGCCTTAATAGCAATAGCACTTAGACTTATATACTGCTTTACAGTGCTTTACAGCCCTCCCTAAGTGGTTTACAGAGTCAGCATATTGCCCCAACAACTTGGGTCCTCATTTTACCTACCTTGGAAGGATGGAAGGTTGAGTCAACTTTGAGCCTGGTGAGATTTGAATTGCCAAATTGCAGGCAGCCGGCAGTGAACAGAAGTAGCCTGCAGTACTACACTCTAACCACTGCACCACCGTGGTTTATAAAATATATTTAGCTATACCAGTGTTAAATGTAATGTCTTCCCTCTTATCCCAGCACAGTTTTGCCATGGATATTGTCCGATCTATTAACCACACTATTTGTGGTATAATCAGGTGATATTTAGAGATAAGATCAACCTAGCACTCATCAGCTTTGTTCCCTCTGGCTCCTAGGCACCATCTTTCAAAGGCATTTTGCTCTGGACAGTTAGGGGGTCTTTTTCTTCCAAACTGTTCTCTTCCCCTGTATACTTCAGGTCTTTGAACCAAATTCTAGCTTAGAGACTTCGCTGAACAGCAGCTGATCAGTAATGGCAGATGTTTAGCAGCCATGTATTGTTCTGGTTGCTCTTAAACTCAGTCATCTGCATCACTGTATATTAAACCCATGCCTGAAAGGAGCCAATCAGTTGATAGACTGTAGTTGAATGTACCGATACAGAACCAGAGCAAATTTGACAGATGTCAATATTTATCCTTTTTTTTTTTTAGCCCACATTAAGGAGATTCATAGCTGGTTGTTTGTCTTGAACACTGGTGTAAAACTGGACCTGACGTATCGTGACGTATTGAGAAAAGTTTTGCCTTTGCAGAGCCAGGGTAGCCTGCATGTGATGCATCCAGCTTGCAGGCCGCCAATTTGACACCTCTGGTTTTGAAACTGATATTTGGGGGAGGGGGAGAAAAAGAAAAAGAAACAAAGTGGAAGAAATCTGCCAATCCTATACTTTAACATGCCTTGTATGCAGAGGTGGGTTCCTACCGGTTCAGAAAGGTTCTATAGAGTAGGTAGTAAGCCACTTGTGATGTCACGGAACCGATTCTGGTCCATGGATGCCGCAATCTTTTTTTTCTAGTTTTTTTTCTTCTGCGCATGCACAGATGCCGAGTTTCTGGCACTGTGCATGCATCACCATCTTGTTTTCGGCCTTTTTTTGGTAACTTTTTGTACTGCGCATGTGTGTGCGAAGCGCGAGCATGGCCACGAGGGGCGGCCATGCTGCGTGGGAGGAAGCAAACAGGCGGCCGGGTAAGTTAGAACCCACCCCTGCTTGTATGGTTAACCAATTGCCATTATCATCCATGCAGCAAACAAGGGATCAGTGGTAGAGGCAGAAACTATTGTTTTCTGATGCCTTAAGGATGAATAGATAGCACTGAATTGTAGAGAAAATCCCTGAGACTCTTTCCCTTCCAGCCTTCTTCTTTTTCAGTCCATAAGGAAAAACAGATTGAATTACAACAATAACTAACTACATGACAGCTGAAATTGGAACACAGTTTGTGGAGATCATGCTTTGATCCTACTTATTGCCAATGACCTTAGCTTTAAGACATCATAATTCCTAAAATAATGAGGTACAAAGGTAAAAGTCAGTAGCAGAAATTAGAAGCTGCTTTCTCTAAAGAAAGTCACAAGTTCATTATCAAATATCTCCAGAAGAACTAACTGCTAGACTGTTCAGATTAATGAATAAGATGGAGAAATGCCCTGTCTCAGTATGAGGTAGCTTCTGAAGTGCCTATCTTCTTATGCTCTTTTCTGATGTGCAAAATAGTGCAAAGTAAATAGCATACAAATTCAGCAGCACCATAATTTTGTTTCCTAAAGGGAAATCGTGTTTCATGTTACAGTTGAATCAAGCTTTATATTGGACTCTCCAAATAAAAAGAAAACAATCCATACAATTGAAACACAAATATTTACTTTCCTGAGCAAGATTGTCTCTAGGATCAAAAGAATATTATATAAATAAGTTCAATAAGAAATGCTGTAGCGTCAGAGGGTCCCCCTCCCGTCAGATTTATTCTACCAAGAAGTAAAATAACAACTCAAACAGTTGCCAAAACACACACAAAAGGAATGGTAAGATAAAAAGGTATGGGAAATGTTGCCTAGATAGAAGGGATGGATTGTCCTTTGTAACAAAGACCCAATTCATTAATCCTAATTTATTCAAGCTGCAAAGAGAGATAACAAGCTTGCTATGCTTTTCTTTGGTTGTTTTACTATGCAGATTGATTTACAAATCTCATCTCTTCTCACATCAGTCCCGCAGGGTGTGCCACAACTGTTTAAAATGGGACACTTGACAGGAAGTTACTTGCCAAAATATCCCCCAGAAAAATCCATAAATAAAACTGGATTCAAGTCCAACCTTCTGTAACCATCCCTGTCCTGTATACATCAATACTGTGAGTAATGCTATACATGTCTTATGTCCTTCCTTGAGCTGTTAGCCATATGGAAACTTCTGCTGTGAGCTCCAATTTAAACATGATATTCTGGAAAAAAAAATCTGCTGTCTACTCAGAAGTCACCTTGGAACAAGCTACAAAATGTGTTCAGTTTGCTAGCTTGAATGCATATAAATCTGCTAAATGTGATTAGTATCACAGTCGTAGCTTGAAAAGGTACTTAAATGAACAAAAAGCATTATGTAGAAAATAATCATCAGTTTCTTTCACATTTCTATCTTTTATTTTCCTATATCCTACCATGAACCCACAGAAATACCTCTCCTTTATCGAGATTGCTATCTGATTTTGCTCTTATATCTTTATTTTAAAAGCTTGGTTGTAAATGCATTGCAATTTGCCCTAATTTTTGTAATGAAATACAGTATGACCTGGTTTTTGTTGTTGTTGTTTTGGGTAATTGGATTGGTAAGGAACTGATGATAGGAAATTCAATTGAAATATTTGAATGAGCATTCATAGTCAATGGAATATAAAATGAACATTATCATTTGTCTTATATTAGAAATGATAATTTCAGAATAGAACAAACACATAGATACCGGTGTGTGTGTGTGTGTGTGTGTGTATAATCTGATTTTCAAAAAAAAATCACCAGGACAGATATTATTTTCATTTAATTATACAAATACATTTTAAAGATATGCCATCATCGGGTAGGTGTGAAAGACCAGTACCACATGTGACGTTCCAATTAAACTAATTTATTATAAACATACTCATGCACAAGAATCTACTCAACTAGCCACATTCTTTTAGCATTAAATAAGAGTCAATTGAATTCAAGACCGGGTGGACTTAGTTCATATGTGGCCAAAAGAGCCATGGTGGCACAGTGGTTAGAATGCAGTACTGCAAGCTAATTCTGCTGACTGCCAGCTGTCAGCAGTTCAGCAATTCAGTTTTTACCAGGCTCAAGGTTAACTCAGCCTTCCATTCTTCCGAGGTCAGTAAAATGAGGACTCAGATTGTTGGAGGAAGTATACTAACTCTGTAAACTGCTTAGAGAGGGATGTAAAGTGGTATATAAGTCTAAGTGCTATTGTTGCATAGAGTCTCTAGGCTGATTTCTGTTTTGATTCCACCCTCATATTTTGCCACTCCTTCTCCTACATCACTCCTATCATAAGGAACGGGTGGAAAGTCTTTTTCCTATTCAGGAATACATTCCTATAAGACAGATCTTTATTGTACATCAAGGATAGATGAAACTGAAGCAAAGTAGAATAAGGTATCCCACGCCCAAAAAAAGCCCCACTCAATTTAATCTCTTATCATGAGTCACTTTAAAAATTACCCTGAATGATACATTAAAGTAACCCAGGAATATACACAGCAGCTGAATAGAAAGCTGCACACATCCAGTTTAAATTAATAATCATACAAATATTGAATATTATAACCAAATTTTAAAATAGATCAAAATGTATTATACATTAATAATTATTGAGTTTACCATAATGTTGTCTAAAGTCATAGGCAGTTGATGAATCCATTCACTCTTCATTCAAGCCAAACAGTAACTTCATTTGTTCTTAATTTTTTTCATAATTAAAAATTGTAGCTGTGGTATCAGAGCACAGTACTTTACATCTCAGGAAATGGAGAGAATGTTCCACATTGCTGACCTCTGATTGATGAATTCCTAAAAATGTCTGATTATGATATAATAATCTACATAAAGGAATAGATTGGAAGTAGTCTGTTTAGATCATCAGCTGACCACCCACTCCAGAAAATCTCAATTTTTAATAGTATATTTAAAAAAAATATCAGTTGTATTAAATATTGAAATCAAACTGTTATTGTATCTAATACTTGTTTATTAATATTTCACTTTTATTATTTTTACAAAAAACTCAACATGGCGAACATATCCAACACAACTTCCTTTTCCTGGTTTTCCCACCACAACAACTCTGTAAGGTAGTTGGGCTTAGAGAGAAAACAGCAACAAATAAGGGAGCTTGGTGGTCCAAACCGAACATGTGGTAATTTTAGAGGACTATATTCCAAAATTATAGTTGATTGGGGAAGAACTTGTTGGAATACAGCAGGGGTGTCAAACTGGCATCCCGCGGGCTGGATGCATCACATGCAGGCCATGCCTGCCCCAGCATCATGAAATCATGCCCGCCCCAACATCATGAAAACGTCATGTGATGGCAATGTTACGCCGTAGGTTTGACACCTGTGGAATACAGTGAATATAAAAGAAAATAAAAGGATCCTATTCTGTCACAAACATGTCTATGTGATACATGTTTTCAGTTAATTTTTTGAAATAGCCAAGTTACATGTTTTTTTGATATCTAATTCTGCCATGTAAGACTCGATGCTTTCTTCTAAGAACATGCAATTATTATTTGTGCTGCTACAGGTAACTCATTGATTAATGTCTAATACATTAAAGATCCATTTCCACTGACATAAAGAAGAGAAGCAATGCATCACAGAATTAAACATTTTAACTGGTTAACAATAATGGCAGCAACAACTAATTTTCAAAGATTTTTATAGCGAAGCAGATAGGCCACATGTATAGAAATGTAATGGATCCCACAAGATAAATCCTGTAGGTGGCATCTGATGTCATCTGAAGGTTGTTAAAGGCAATCAGTGTGTTTTTTCAATGATATATCCTAGGGCTGAGCTGAAGTTGTTTTAGTGATTGTGCTGAAGATCTTGGGTGCTCAAGCGGCATGCTTTGCCACTGAAAGCGAGATAATGGCAGAGAGAGATAATCTTCCTACCCAAATGTTATACGCAAATGCATGCTAAATTAAACATCTATATATTATTAAAATAAAGCCTTTAGGTAACCTCTTGCAGCTCTACCCTTCACATATATTTATTGCTCAGAATTATTTTTTGCCTCTTTGTGAAGAATTCAATGCAGCAAGCATACCACTCCCTCCCTGCTTTTGCTTTCGCAACAAAAATCCTGTAGGTTACCTTCAGCTAAGAGAAGGTGAAGAAATAAAATTGCCTAGAGAGCTTCTGTGGCTGAGGATGGACCTGGACAGTGATCTCTCCAGAATCAGCCCAACAAATTAACCCTATACCACACTGACTCAAGTTAGGCATCCCAGAACCTCATATTTTTATGAGAAGAGCTACTAATTCTATATGATACTTCTGAAAATTTCCAAGGTATATATTTCTAAAAATTCCTGAGGTAGATCATCAGGTTTAGACTGATTAAACCTATAGAGAAGGAATTATTATGAAAAAATCTGAATGACCAAATGGTTCAAATCTGAATCTGATTTTATTATGAATAAAATCTGAGACCAATATTAAGCTTCTTTCTTTTTAACAGATTAACAGAGTTGGAAGGGACCCTGAGGTAGGTTCCTACTGGTTCTATCCAGTTCTATAGAACCGGTAGTAACTCGGCAATGATGTCATGAAGCCGGTTTCTTCAGTGTCTTCATGGGCGCCGCCATTTTCAAGTTTGCTTCTGCGCATGCACAGAAGCTATTCTTTGACTGTTGTGTGAGCGTGTGTGCGAGGTGCGATCCTGAGGGAACCTGCAGCAAAACAATTTACAACCCACCCCTGAAGTGACCTTATAGATCATCTAGTCCAACCCCCAACTCAAGCAGAAGACCCTACACCATTTCTGACAAATGGCAGTCTAATCTCTTCTTGAAAGTCTCAAGTGATGAAGCTCCCACAACTTC
>JANHFT010009400.1:271235-293489 GCA_032467955.1 Pseudoxenodon macrops
TTAAAGAAGATGTTAGATAACCATTTATCTGAAGTGGTGTAGGGTTTCCTGCCTAGGCAGAGGGTTGGACTAGAAGATCTCCAAGGTCCCTTCCAACTCTGTTTATTCTATTCTATTCTATTCTATTCTATTCTATTCTATTCTATTCTATTCAATTCGCTGCAGAAAATGGTATAGACAAGATACTCCAGTTAGCCAACTCATTATGGTTTACATTGCTAATAGCAGATCCATCTCAGTATAATCAGCTGACTCCCAGGCTTTTTAAAAGGTATGTAAAAGATTGTTCAGCATTGCTTCCTGCACTCTCGGTTGTGTACTACAGGATGTGCTGTAGTACTTGCTGTGTCAACACATTAAGTTCCCCATGAAATATCAATATGTAGCCATTTGCTTATTTAATCCGTTTATAGGAATTTATTTACCAGGTCTGTGTAAAGATTTGGTTTGCAGTTCGATCCTATTTCAAAATCAAATTTATTTTCCAAGTCAAATTGTTAATTGGAGTCATCTGCTTCCCAAGCAAATCAAAATAGGTAAAATGTATTATTCAAATGGATTCAGAGTCAATCTACAACCCTTTATATGCTGGCTATGCAAAGGGTTTATAGTATAAAATTAGTATTGTTACAGCAAACATAAATGAATGTAGCACATTAAATTCACACCAATCACTTGCTCAACAAGACAGAAAGAGAGAAAAAAACCCCACAGAGTCATTCACTGAAGTAGATTTTCCTGAAACCACTGAGAGGGAAATGATTTGAGATGAGATGAGCCTTGGTGGTGCAGCGGTTAGAGTGCAGTACTGCAGGCTACTTTTGCTGCCTGCCGTCTGCCTGCAATTTGGCAGCTCGAATCTCACCAGGCTCAAGGTTGACTCAGCCTTCCATCCTTCCAAGGTGGGTAAAATGAGGACCTAGATTGTTGGAGGCAATATGCTGAGTCTGTAAACCACTTAGAGAGGGTGTAAAGCACTGTAAAGTGGTATATAAATCTAAGTGCTATTGCTATTTCCTTCCCTTTGCAGCCCTCAAAATCTCCTCTCCTGTCTAGATCCTTTGAATAAGAATAGACAAGAAGACTTGAATAAAGATGGATGCAAGCAACAGGGCCTCTTGCTTCTTCATATGGGGGCAAATAGGATCTGGGCCAGAAATGTCCGTGTAACTTCTCAAACAGCAGCAAAGATTTTCTCAAAGTAGTACAGGTAGTCACAACTGGGACCAGAATTTCAATTGTTAACTGAATCACGTTCTGTTTTTACTATTTTTGCCATAATTGTTAAGTGAATCACTGCAGTTGTTAAGTGAATCACATAGTCATTAAGCAAATCTAGCTCCCCTCATTGACTTTGTTTGTCAGAAGCTGACAGGAAAGATCACAAATGGCGATCGCATGATTCCTGGACACTGCAACTTGTAAATTACAGTACATGCCAGTTGCCAAGCACTCAATTTTGGATAGTGTGAATATGTGGATGCTGTAATGGTCATAAGTGGGATGACCCATCATAAATAACCCTTTTAGTGTGATTATAACTACAAATGGTTGATAAACAATGATTGTAAGATGAGGACTGTCTCTGTATGACTCCCAACATGTTAAAACTGGGCATCCTGCATTAAAGATTAACAGATTAAGAGTTAGAAGTTAGGTCACCTAGTCCAACCCCCAGCTCAAGCAGGAGACCCTACACCATTTCTGACAAACGGCAGTCCAATCTTTTCTTGAAAGTCTCAAGTGATGAAGCTCCCACAACTTCCAAAGGCAAGCTGTTCCATTGGTTGATTGTTCTCACTGTCAAAAAGTTTCTCCTTATTTCTAGGTTGAATCTCTCCTTGATCAGTTTCTATCCATGATTCCTTGCCTGGCCTTCAGGTGCTTTGGAAAATAGCTTGACTCCCTCCTCTCTGTGGCAGCCCCTCAAATATTGGAACACTTCTATCATGTCTCTCCTGGTCCTTCTCTTCACTAGACTAGCCATGCCCAGTTCCTGTAATCCTTCTTCATATGTTTTAGTTTCCAGTCCCCTAATCATCCTAGTTGCTCCCCTCTGCACTTTTTCTAGAGTCTCAACATCTTTTTTATAGTGTGGTGACCAAAACTGGATACAGTACTCTAGGTGTGGTCTTACTAGGACTTTATAGAGTGGTATTAGTACCTCACTTGATCTTGATTGTATCCCTCTGTTAATGCATCTTAGGATTCCATTGGCTTTATTGGCTGCCATTGCACACTGCTGGCTGTCCACTGAGATTCCAAGATCCCTCTCACAGTCACTGCTATTAAGCCTAGTTTCACCCAGTTTATATGTGTACTTTGGTTTTTCTTACCTAAGTGTAGGATTTTACTTTTCTCTACATTGAATTTAATTTTGTTAGATAGGACTTGGTGTCCATCTGGATCTTGAGCCTATCTTCTAGGGTGTTAGCTGTTCCTGCCATCTTAGTATCATCTGCAAATTCCCCTTCTATTCCCTCATCTAAGTCCTTTATTAAGATATTGAAGAGTATTGGACCTAAGATGGAACCTAGGTTGTGGTCCAATTGTGGGTTCCTACTGGATCTCTCCTAATCAGTGATCTGGTAGTGACGCAGTGGGAGGATCCACCCACCCACGTCGGAACGCTCTGCGCATGTGCATAACCTTCTGCACATGCACAAAAGTGCTGCGTGGGTGTGAACCAGTAGTGCAGAAAAGATAAACCCACTTCTGTTGTGGTCTACTTTATCTAATGCCTTGCTGAAGTCTAAGTATACTATATTCAAAGTATTTCGCCTGTCTACTAATTTAGTCACTATGTTGAAGAATGAAATAAGATTGGTTTGGCATGATCTGTTTTTAACAAACCCGTGCTGGCTGCTAGTTATTATTTTACTCATTTCTAGGTGTTGGCAGATCTATTTTTTTATTATCTTTTCCAGTATTTTCCTGGGTATTGATGTTAGGCTGATTGGTCTGTAGTTTTTCCTTTTTTGAAGATTTCATTTATTGCATTTGGATGCTCAAAAATGATGAGAAGGGACTGGGAGGGAGAATGAGAGGAGTTAACATTTTAATCCATCTTTTATAAAAAAAATAGGTGAAAGATAGACTCGTTCTTAAAGTACTCAGCAATGAGGCTGAAACTGTTTCTATTTATGGAATGCATTTCCATCATAATCACTGTGTCTGTTGTACTGTAGAGATGACATGGTGTTAAATAGAGAGTGACCTTGGAAATTGCTAATCTACTTTTCTCAGACTTAATATTTATTTTATAAAACACTGTACAAAAGAGTACCAGGACTTCAATTTATCATCTGAAAGATAATGGGCATAAACTGAAATTAAGAGAGGGACAGAGAGAGGTCATTTTTATTGCAGTTTATATATCTTAGGAGTGATACATTTAATTTTCTCCATTGTTTCAGTAGCTGGTTAACATTTCATAGTACTAATTGTCCTAATGCTTTTGAGTTGCTGAAGATGTTTTAAAAATAAAAAACTGAGTTGTGGTTATGAAGTCCCTTAGCTGGCAAGAAAAAGGTCTTCCTTGAACTCCTTTCTCATCAAGTGTGCTGCTCCATGAAATAAAGGTCACCGAGTGAGCAGATAAGAGTGGGCTGCGGAGTCTGGCATGTAGTTCAAAACAAAAATTGCCTAAAATATTTTTTTCTCTATTTATTTCTTTTATTTATTATTTTATTTATTTCGTCAAGCATATATTAGAAAACAGATACAAGTATAGACAAGATTATGAACACATGAAATAGTTTCGGATAAAAGAGAAAAATAGGACAGGGACGGTAGGCACACTTGTCTGCTTATGCAAGCCCCTTAAAGACCTCTTAGGAATGGGGTGAGGTCTATAGTATTAACTTGAGGTCTATTGATTAACCTGATGCCTCTTAAAGGAGCAAGGGGGGAAAGCCTATTTGTGGTCCCTAAAGAAACAGTAACTAAGATGAATAGATTGTGGCTAGTCAGGTTTGTAGCATCTTTATCTGAGAACAACCTCACAAGTCCTTTTACATAAATGCAGTGCTTCTGTTACTCATTAAAATGCCTGACTTTTTTCAGATTTCCCTATGAGACAGACATAATGATGCTATTGGTTGATGAGTCTATTCCTTAATCTTCTGCATAAAGTTGACTTTTGGTGAGTGGAGCTTTGACCACAGGGTCACCAGAATGGGTTCCTACCGATTCTATAGAGTAGGTAGTAACTCCACGATGATGTCACGGAGCCGGTTTCTTCAGTGTCTCTGTGGGCGCCACCATTTTGAATTTTGCTTCTGTGCATAAGCTATTTTTTGCTTTGCGCATGCGCTCGAGGCGTGACCCTGAGCGAACCGTCACTAAGAAGATTCAGAACCCACCTCTGAGGGGCACCCCTCTATTATTAGAGTGGATCCTTTGTTGACTTCCCTATGAGCTCCATTATTCTTGTAACCTTTCATAGCAGTTTTTAAGATATTATTATTCACAGCTGGTACCTTTAACTAGGAAGGCAAGAAGCAGAAATATTTTGACTGTCAGTCCTTTGAGGTAGGCTAAGTCAAGAAACAGACAGAGCAGGATTGTTATTTTTTGTTCCAAAGTAATATATCAAAATCTTGAAAACCTGTCCATGTTTCTCTCTGTACTGTCTTACAACAAACCAAATCAAGGCAGACCTTTTTTCAGTTAATTTCTCACACTTTCCTTCCTCTCAGGGTTATGTAATTTTTTTCCCTGCCAGTCCTTCCTTAATGGTTCACTCCTTCCTTATCCCTTAACAGCTTTTTCATACCTTTCTCCAACAGCTCTAAATTCTTTTATATAAACTGTTGAAATCACATAGATGCTTCACTCAATAACTGCCAGTTTCCTGCAGCGATTAATCTTTCAAAAACAAATAACTCTGAATATAATAAAAATACAAGGTTCAGCCCCAGATAAGAGCAGAAAAATATTCCTCATTTTTCACATTTAATACAAAAGTGGAGATTTGCAGGGCACAGGGCTTGACGGGGCAAGCTGTTATGCCAATATCTAATAAAATAAAATGGAGCAAACAGTAATCGGAATTGTAATCTGAAAAGTTGAGTTTGTAGAAACTTGGGGACGGATTTTTTTTAAGTGCAAATAAGATGGGTGTATGGATGCCAAACTTTTTGTTTTCTCCATACTGTCTCATATATATATCAGTATGGAGAAAATTAGTCAGTCATGTTGCCTTACAGTTGGAAAGCAATCATTGTCAAAAACAAAGGATTAAAAAAAAACAAATCTTTTTTTTTATGCCTATTTCCAATTAACATGACATTCTTCTACAATTGTGAAATTCAGGTATAAAGAGACCTAATCTTCAAATACTTCTTTTGCTTCTAATTTACTGTAACCTACCAGGCCCTTACCCCCTATAAAATTAAGTTTATTTCTATGTGATTCATGCTTCTCTTAATAAACTTAATAATAGAGTGTGACATTTGGATTGTTATGTAGTTTACCTTGGAAAACTGCATTAAACACTTCTATAGTCCATCATATTCACAGCATCCAGCACTTGAAGAATTAGTTATTTTGGGAAGTTGTAAGTTACCGTATCTTTTGGAGTATAAGATGCACTTACCCCCCTAAAAGAGGCTGATAATTTTGCTGCGCCTTATACTCCGTCTTATACTCTGAAAAGCTTTTTTGAAGTTTTTTTCCCTAGACCTAACAAGGCGAGTGAAGAATGAAGTGATTTTTGCAGGCTTTTTTTATTGCTACTCCCTCTGAAGCAGCTTTTTTTCCTGCCCTAATCAGGGGATAAAATAACGTGCTGAAGCTGACCAGACTAAGGATGCTAGCCAGATGAATACCTGGTAAACAGATTTTTCCCCTTATTTTCCTCCCAAAAAACTAAGGTGCATCTTACCCTCTGAAAAATACAGTATTTTAATAATGTTACCTCTTTGCTTGGGAATTTGGCAGCCTTGGACCAAGGACATATTCAATATCATTGCCAATGATCTTCAAAGTAAGGCATAATTTATTATTTCAGTTTATTAAATAAAGTGCACAAACTAAGTGATATTTAACCTGTGATTGGGATTTTCCAAATTAGAAGAGTATGGTTAATTGCTTCTGACAAATTCATCTTTTTCTAGTGAGAGATCAAGGCATCCAGTTAAAAGAAGGTCATAAGCTATATCAACTTTTTTTTTGAGAGTTTGCCTCATTGATCAGGTTTTAATACTAATTTGCAATTATCTTGCATTCCTTTTTAAAGCAGTGGGAAAAGAGACTTTAATTAATTGTCTAGTGAATTATCCTCAGCTTTCCCACCTTTTGATCTTTAGGAGCTAGAGAAGTCTTATATGCAGGATCAGCAGAGAAAATGGCTAGAGATCATGCTATCTCTTTCTAAAAATAACATCCAGGCTATATTGAATTATTGTGTATCATGGATGTATGTGAAGTTAAAAATTGCTCTAAAAGAGAGGGGGAAGTATGGAAGGGTTATGGTTCTCTAACCTGACACAACTATCTTTGGTAAATAACAGCCATAACTCCTGTAAAAAAGATTTCCAACAGCGGAAAGAAAATTTTCATCTATTTCTTTTCTCTGTTGACCCCCTTGCATTATTTTCACATGTTATCCATTAAATCCTTAATTTTAATGGCAGAAATTAAAATATGGTCTACAGAAATATCAGAAGGAAAACAAAGAAAGCCCTGCACTAATAGTTTCTCACTATCTAAACTAGGGGTGTCAAACTCAAGGCCCAGGGTCCAGATCCAGCCCAAGGGGTACTTAGATCTGCTCCCCCCTGGAAACAGCAAAGAACTGGCCCATGCTGCTTCCGGCAGGAAAAATGGCCTCCTGAGCACCACATGGCCCCGGCCTCATGCAACCCTCTGCCAGTGAAAACAGAGCTCAGGAGGGGCGCAGCTCGGGAACCTGCTTTTGCTGTCATAGCACTTAGGTCACCACAGGCTTCCCCAACAGGAGTGACATCAAGCTGGCCATGCCCCCTCCCACCCCCAAGGTCAAACACAACCCTGATGCGGCCCTCAATGAAATAAGAGTTTAACACCCCATGATAACTATGGCCAAGAAAGACTAAGAATCTTTGGTCTTAATCTGTGATAATCAATCTGATTTTAAAGAAAACCATGGAAATTTATAATATATGTGTGTGTTACTGTGTATATGACACACAGACATACAGAATATGGAATAAGCATAGATTATTTGCCAGATTGTGAAAGTTTCTCACATTTCTTTGGGAAAGTGAAACCAATGTGGGAGATCTGGCTCACAGTGAACACCGTACTATAGCAGCGTAGAGAAACATTTGTGCTGAATGTCTCATAAAATAAAGCCACCCTCCCTCACAAAATAACCCTTCACATCTCTCTATATATATCTAAATTTAAACAAATCAAATAACCCCCCTCCCCAAAGCTTAATTATTATATTTACATCTAAATTTAAACAAACCAACTCAAAAATAGATTTCTTATTTCAAGGGGGAAAATGCACCTTTCTGAAAGGCCAGGCAAGTTTAGACAGGATTAGGAGGAGGAGAGGGGGTGGGTTGGGGAAACCTACTTTACTCTCCAGAGAAAATAATAATAGTTGAGATGCTATTGAATATCAGTGAAAATGATTTGTAATGGGTCCCAGAAACAAAATGAGTATTGCATTTATACTCAGAGTCTGAACAGGAGGAGCAGACTGTATACATAAAAGAAATCAATACTAATATTAAAAAAGCAGCCGCTTGCAATAAAGATAGTAAGAGACTGTTAGCAAGACAAAAAGGTTGCTTTTTTTTACTGTACCCCTCCTCCTTCTCTCAATAAAATAAGAAACCTTGAATCTAAACACTTTTTAATGTTTGAGGTTCCTGTTTTCACTGTGTCATATTCTGAGGCATGGTTAAACTATGCCATAATTAGAAAACATTTAACCTACCCCAGATGATTAACCAAAGACCAAAAAATTTACTTTAAAAGCATTCACTAGTTGGCATTATTATTACAATTAGACCTGCTCATGTCAAAACTCCCATGTTTCTATTAAGGATTATAAAAAAAGAAGAAGCACTAAATCAGGACATTACTCCAATTAGACTTATTCCCACCAATCATTTATGCTTGAATGCAATGTGGCTGATGTTTTTATGCTAAAGCAGAAGACAGCAAAAGGCGCATGTCATCAAATCCTAACTAAGCTGTAAACCTACATAATATTCATCTAGAAGCTAAGCTAATTTATTTTCTAATTACTGTTTTTTAGACAGCCGCATTCTTTACTTCTAGCATCTGTTAGAAGAAATATGTTTTAAAAAACAGTGTGAACTTTGCACTTCTATAGTCCTTTAAAACTGAGCTACCCAACAAACAGAATCACATGGTATAGTTTTGGAATAATCCTCCAAGAAAAAATACTTTGTGCATATAGAAATCTGATATCAGGAATGAAACTAGAACTATTCTTGGATAATTTTTGTAACATTGCTAAAACAAAGCATGAGTTTCTCCATCAACACCAGAAATCAGATATTTCACCAATGGAATTGGAGGACACAGTTCTACAGATGTGAAGTTTGATTCTTGTATATAAATGTACAAAACAATAATAAAACACCTGTGTGTATTGATTGGCAGTGCAAAGTTTATTTGATTAATTGCTCCGCACAAACATACTTGTTCCACTAGCAAAAAAGGTGTCCTAATTAATCTGGCAGAAGAGTATAAAGAAATGTTATTAACAGTTTCAGAGTAACAATGGTGAAAACAATGATATGAAGTTGAAACATTTGTAAGATACTAACTGAACATTTGTAATTTAACCTTACAAGCATGAGTGGCTTTCTTCACTACTGTATTCAGTAGTATTTGTCAACCCTGAAGTGACATGTGGCAATGTCTTGACCTACATTCTGTCCTTTTATCCATTTGTGTCTGACATTGTGATGTAAGAACAGAAAAGCAGAGCTTGCATTGTGATATCAGAATGCACAAAATTTCATTTTGATTGATCATGATTAGGAACAGACATTACTAGAATTTTGTCACCAAGACAACTGTAGATGTAGATTTAATATTTGGCAGAACAAAAGGTCCATTGATGGAAGATGAGTGCTACATTTTATACCTGAGGTGTCCAATCTTGGTAACTTTAAGACCTGTGGATTTCATGCTGGGTGGGAAATATGGGAGTTGAAGTCTACAAGTCTTAAAGTTATGAAGGTTGGACATCCCTGATTTATACAATTCACTACCTGAATCTCTTCGATGCATCAAATCTAACCTCTTCCACAGTAATTCAAAACTGGTACATTCAAAACAAATTACAAATATACCAAGGCACACAACCAATTTATAAAGTGAAGTTTCTCTGGATTCTTTATTGCTGCAAGATAATTTAAGTAGATTTCATGTGCTTATTATTCTTGCTCCTTGACGTGATTTATTTAAACTGTTTCATGAAAACACTTGTTCAACCTTGGTTTATTAATAATAAGAAGAACCACAGTAATATATAATTGGAATGCTTGACATTGGTATGAAAATGGCAGCTATAATCAAGAAATAAATTGCTGCTAAACAAATGTAACTTGAGATATTGATTAACTGTCACTAAAAAAAAAAGTTAGGAATTTTAAAACACTGGCTTAGATTGCTGGCTGAATAAGAGCTGTTTATGTTCCTGAATCAGTTAACAGAAAATACATGCAAGTGTGTGAAACAAAAGAATCTTGTTCTCTTCAGAAATGATAGAGCTATAGATCTTGATATTCTTTATCACTCACCATGCTGGCTAGAGTATTAGGGGACTAGATGTTGAAGCTCAACAGCATTTTAAGGACCTCATGTTGCTTATCCCTAATTATAACAAAAGCAAGAGGTAGCTTATCATTTATCAAATTGAGTTTTTGGTACCAATAGAGAACTTATAACTTAAACTTAGAATAACTTTGTCACTTTAAACATACACTAATCAGCATACATTAAAATGAAATTTCGTTGCATACTCTTCTCAAAGGGTCACCACTTCCAATATACACGGCATAAACATAACCAAAAATAAAGAAATAAATAAAATATGCATATATTCAAATGCCCACGTATATTATATTACACAGAGAAACAACACAGTCTAGTTCGGATGTAAACATGTACATGTCGAGAAAAATGAATTTTGCGAGTTTACCAGATGGATGGCATAGTCCTCATTTGGCTACTCTGATTAATGATCATTTGAAATTATGACAATGCTGAAAAACTAATTTTCTTACTGGTCACCACACTTACAACCATGTAGCATCCCATGGTCACTGGATCACCATTTGTGTGCTTCACAACCTGCTTCTAATAAGCAGAGTCAATGAGAAGTCAACAGTAAAACTGTAAGTTGCAGTCATATGATGCCTCATTTAACAACTGTGTTACTTAGTGATGGTGTTGCCAGCCCCAATTTCTGGTCATTAAGCAAGGACTACCTATAGGAATATTCTAGTGTTATTACTTCATCTCTTTAAATTTTCATCTTTGTAAATATGATAGCTGGTTTGTTGATCTAATGCTAACCATACTATTAGAACTGCATCATTTCTCTTACCTATATCTATTTGACCAAAGGGAAAATGGAAGGAGAAAGAGAAGGGAAGGGCTTTCATTCCATCTCTTACTTCATCTATTGTTAGTTAAACCAATTTCTGGTTTAAGAAACAAGGGGAAATCTTCTACTTCTCATGCTGCAGATTCCATTACTATCATCCTGTTTTTAAGATAGAAGAAAGCTTTTCTATGTTCATGTATTTCATCATACATTTAATTTTTACTTCAAAGACAATGACTATCGGCCAGTTTTCATTGGTGGCCAGGCAAAATCTGTTTCTTGAATTCAAGACAACCATGTTGTGTTTGTTCTATTTGGCTGTTAATGAGATGTCCTGTTAGCCAATTATTTAGTGTTCTTTCAGCATTCAGCTTATATTCAGGAATATACCCCCTCATAAGGGATCTTTCTGATTTTAAATTGACAACATGTAGTTTACTATACAAGCAGGTCATGTAGCCAAAAACAAACATATCACACATATGCACACACACAGAGACATAAAAACGTTAGTTCTTGCTGGTTTGTTTATCTTTTCGGTATTTCTCTTACTTAAAAAAATGCATAAAATGGTAGTAGCAAGTTTTATATTTTATCTGTTCCAAAATTATCTGTGAAAGTGCCTGCCAAGGGCCATTAATCTGTTACTGTGCCAAAAGGAAGGTTATTCACATAGTATGATTTTACAGTTCCAGTGTCCGTAAATTATAACCATGTACTGAAATAGCTTTTCTTACATGTTCTCCAGTTCTGTCTACAGCAAAAATGCCCTGTCATCCCCCCCCCTTTTTTTTCTGTGTATGTTTTGTTTCTGATCTTCTCACCAGAACAAACATTATCCCTTGAAAAGAGATGCATCCATTCCACCAATGTTTTAGAGTGCATATCTTGCACTTTCCAACTTCCCAGTCATTGGTGTGCCCACTTCTTTTTTCCTTTATTACCAATGGTATATTCTGTCCTCAGCTGGCTACCATGTATTATAGAGCAAAATAGCTTTCAGCCATATGAACTGGAGCTTATCAGGGAATTATGAGGCATGCCTATCTCAGAAGTGTCCAGATTTTGCTATGTAATACTCAGCTAATCCATGTGCTTCACAGCAGGATATTCTAGTGTCTTTTCTTTAAAATAAAATGGCATCTGCTGGCCTCATAATGAACAACACAATTTCTTGCAAGCTTTGCCATATTGTATAAAACACAGTGACAGATGGGTGATTCTTATGGAATATTCTGTGATTATTCGCTTGCTTGAAATGTCAAATGTAAATAATAAGGCCTTTTTCAATAATATGTTTTTGAGAATTAAATCAGTGTGAGACATACATCTAACAGAGTTCCTGGATGATTTTTCTTTGCCATTCACAGATCTCAGACTGAGAATTTTCTCAGGATTTTTTTTTAACCTGTTAACAAAGATGTGATCATGTAATGGCACTCCCTGACAAATGTCTTGAAATAATAGCAAAGGAAGGATGCTTTATCTATGATTATTCACACCCTTAATGTAAAAATTAAATAAACATCAAAGTGCCTATGATGGTACTCATTGAGAGCAGTATCAACACCACAAGGATTAGTAGCACCTAAAATAAATAAATGGAAGTCAGCTTTGTGTAATGGTTAAGGCATCAAGCTAGAAATTGGGAGACCTTGAGCCAGTCACTCTGCCCAGCCCTAGGAAAGAGGCAATGGGAAATCACTTCTGAAACCTTGCCAAGAAAACTGTAGGGACATGTCCAGACAATTGCCAGAAAGACACATCATCATCATAGGCTAATGAATTTAGTGAAACAAGAACAAGCAATTTCTCCTGCTGTGCATATTTCTTTTTTAATGAAATGTTTTCTTTTTTTACTTTTAAAACCAAAATAATAGCAATCCACCTGTGGTCATTTGGTTTCTCTGTTCAGATAAGAAAATATTCCTGAAAGGATGACCCAATGGATCATGGGTTGCTTAGTTCTTGTTATTATCCTCATCAGGGGTGGGTTCTGGATCATTTTGCTGCCGGTTCGCTCAGGGTTGCACCATGGGTGCGTGCACAAAGCGCACGCATGCACGTGTATGCAGCAATCAAAAATTAACTTCTGTGCATGCGCAAAAGCAAAATCCAAGATGGTGGTGCCCACTGAGACACTGACGGAACAGGCTCTGTGATGTCATCGCCGAGCAACTAACGGTTCTAAAGAACTGGTTAGAACCGGTAGGAACCCACCTCTGATCCTCATCCTCATATCCTCATCCCCATATTGGGTAGATGCTGAATGGTTTCCTAAAATGATCTAATATGTTCCTGTTAGAAGAGTTACTTTTCACATCATTTCCATTCTCTCCCATCAGTGTTAATATCCTAGTGTAAATTCTGCTCAGCAATAAGATCCAATATCAAAACCCAATATCTATAAATATTATAGGAAAACCACTCTTTCCATGCATGTGTGTACAAAGTCCCACTGCAATGCCCAGTTATGCTTCACTATGTTCACAGTTAATATAGTTTTAAATTTTGCTCAAGAGAACATACTATTGGTGGCTGCACATTCATTCTGAACATTGGAAAGTGCTTGAAGCTAAATGCAGAAGGAATAGCCTTATTTGTCTTTTCAAAAGCAGGCAATAGTCCTATGACACCTCTAATCAATGTATTATGCTATAAATCTGATGCCCATGCAGGAAAAGGAAATAATGTGAACAAAACAGGGTTTTCTTCCATTCAATTTTTTTGAAGTTTGTACTCTATAAAGAAGAGCTGTAATAGATGTTGTCCAGCAATATTAAGTACCTCACATGGCAAGGTACCCTTTCAATGTAAGCACAGTATAATTAGAGAAAGGGACTGTGTGTGTCAAACTGGGTAAGCAATGCTGTCCACTTTAAAAGGTTACTATAGCAAATGGGCAATTAGTGCTGCCCTCTGCAAATAAAGAGTGAGTGTCAAGAAAGATTACTTAAACATAACACAATAGATGAATAAAGCATTTGCGTAATACCTCTTCTCACGAATACAACAGTCTGGTTTCTCTTGCATTATCCAAATATGAATAGCTGAGCTTGTCAAAGATTTAAAAAGAGAGTGGAAGAAAGAAGAAAGAAAAAGCAGTGTGATATATGTGACATTATACTTCTCTATGTGATATTATACTTTTCTGAATATGCAGTGCATTGTGACTCTATAGGGAGGGAGTCCTTATGGGCAGGACTCTATTCTCAAGTAATATTTCTCAAATATAAATGAACATGAAAAAGATTCTCAATGCAGTCATTTGTGCTAAATTCACATATCTTTGAGGAAGGATTTAATGTCAAGTATGGACTACTAGGACCCCATTCCTGATTCAAGGACTGGCAGAAGTAATGTTCATAATGTCCACATGGAACTCAGTCATGCAAATTTCCATTTTGTGACAATAAAATACGGTAATTTTTGGAGTTGAACGACTCTATGGGACTTCGAGAATCAAACTGGTTGCACCCTCTTCAAAACATCCAACCTGACACTGCTGTTAGAAAGATCACCATAGCAAAACTAATTTCATGTGGCATGAAAATCACCCTTCTCTGGTTTAGAATAAAAATGAAAAAGCTCCCAAGATGAACAATTTAAAGGCATTAGGCAGTTGTAGCTTTACAAATATATGCATATGTGTGAACAGGAGATAAAAAGATGGATAACCGGAAGGAATGCACTTGAACCCCCTCATAAAATTAAGGGAATGTAGTAGAACAAATGAACAGTAAATACTTCTAGCTTCTTGTGAGGAAAAAACAAGGATACAAAAAGGGTTGCGGCCTCTATGTATGCGTGGGTTGCAGACTATTCTTCTCCAAGCCTTTATCACTCTATGACAGAGATACAAAAATGGGCTAAGTAAACAACTTGGTTCATTTTCAAACAGTGGCTCTCTGGTATGTCTTCCCTTGATTTGGTCTTTCCTGACAGACGATGAGCCACAGACAACGTCAGTTTCCTGAGGATTGTCGCCAGAAAACTCAAGAGTACTTTCAAAATTCTGGATGCTGTAGCCTTCCGAGAAGCTGATTTGATTACAGGAAACCTCAAGCAGCTACCACTGGAAAATTGTAGGCTGGGATTATTTTAAGTATCTTTATTTTATTTTGAAAGCTGAAAATTAAGCCTTGACCCATTTGGGTTTGTATTGTATAATCACAAAATAATGGGAGTTGCTCTCCTAGGCCACCCAGGGCCTGACCTCCCAAAGTAGCATTTTCTTGTCAGTTGTCAGTTTGGCAGTACCACATTAGTATCACTGTGTCAACAGAAACGACATTTAAAAGCGCATAATTACTGTTTAATTTTAATATTTGCTTAGTGCTTTCCAACTCTCAGAGCACTCCACAGGGGGAAAAAATAGACAACAATACATCAAAGGAAAAATGAAAGCACAAGGCCCAATATAATCTGGCCATATATTTCAGGAGAATTAACCAGCTGCAAGATCTACAAACAGTATCTATTGTAAATAAGGAACCACATTGCTCTAATGTAATAAGGGATACGGTGAATTGAAACATTGTCTAAAACTAAATTACATTCATTTTTCTAAGCAAACAAAGACAGCTGGCTCTTTCAAAGGGAATGATCAGTTGTCTTAGATCTTTTCCTTTTGTGACCCAAGGCATGAATCAACAATAATTAGACAAATTATCAACCACAGAAGGAGCAGACTTAATTCAAATAAAAGGCAATAAAAACAGTTACCTTCCTATAGCCATGATCAACTCACACCAGTGAAATGCTTGAAATAAGTGAGAATAGGGCAAACACAGTAACTGTAAAAGAAAAATAGTAATCATCATCTATAATGGATAAATTCAATTAAGAAAGAGCAATGCTTGCTAACAGAAGAGAAAGATTATTGTTTTTAGACGACTAAAGATTATGAGTTTGTAAATTCTGTCTGCAGTTTGTTCTGCAATCGGTGATATTTCCCCAAAGTGGAACTTCTAAAGTTCAAACTATAATATTCCACCCCCACACTTAAACTCCTCCTATTAACTATGCTTATGGGATGTTTCTCCAAGGAACTGTACACTAAATATATCATAAAGGCAAACATCTGATTCGCATTAAACTCTATTTTATAAAGAAGCAATTTAATAAAGTAAATGGTATGGGATATACCAGTGATGGCGAACCTATGGCATGCATGCCACAGGTGGCACGCGGAGCCATTTCTGAGGGCACACGAGGCATTCCCTGTCAGCTCCAGCATGCATGCATGTGCGAGCCAGCTGATTTTCGGCATTTTTCTCCCTGCGGAGGCTTCAGGAGTTTTCAGGGAAACCTCCGGAGGGCGAAAAACGGCCCAACAGGCAAACTGGAAGTCCCGTTGGGCCATTTTTCACCCTGTGGAGGCTTCAGGGAAGCCTCCTGAAACCTCCAGAGGGCGAAAAACGACCCAAGGTTCATGCAGTGTGTGTGTGTGAAATTGTGTGGTGGCGCGCTTTCGCGCACTAGCGCACTAGCACACACACTGCCATTTTTGCCACGCAAGGAGAAAAAAGTTCACCATCACTGGGATATATGATAAAAACATGGCATTTTTACTGTGCATTTTCCCATCAACCACATTTGGAATGTTGCATCCAGTTCTGGTGGCCATAATACAAAAAAGATATTAAGACGCTAAAAAGAATGCAGAGAAGAGCATAAAGATGATAAGGATCTGGAGACTAAACCATATGAGCATATGATTGAGGGCATTAGCTATGTCTAGCCTAACAAAGAAAATGACTAGGAGTATATGATAGTAGTATTCCAGTACTTGAGGGACTATCACAGAAAAGAGGGGGTCTATTTATTCTTCAAAGTAACTGAGGGCAAGACAAAAAGTAATGGGTGGAAGATCATTAAGGATAGATCCAACCTAGAACTAAGAAGAAATTTCCTGATACTGAGAACAATGATTCAGTGGAATGGCTGGCCTCTGGAAGTTATGATTGTTCCATCACTGGAATTTTTGAGAAGAGATTGGACAGCCATTTGTCCAGAATGGTATTCCAACCACAGAGTTGGACTACAAGACCTCCAAGGTCCCTTCCTACCCTATTATTCTATGTTCTTTACTTTTACAGAACTTTCTCAGATATTATTTCCAAGAATATTTTTTATTATCGATTTGAAATATTATTAATATTATTAGCAATAATCCCACTCTCTGCACACACACACACACACATGACCTTCTCAGTATCTCTCATCTCCTATTATTCGGTTTTACATGCAGGAGCACAGATTTTAGCACCTACCAATGTTGTATGTATGTCTGTGTGCCAATTGTCCGATTGAATTACTGTGAAAATATAAATATGTTTCATTATTTATGATATATTGCTAGCTACCCAGAGAGGAAAATTACTGAATGGGGTGAGGCATATCATTTAAAATACATAACATAAAATAAAGTCCAAACATCTAATTCATCAAAAGGAATTTTCAGAATCATTTTATATACATTTGGAGTGGAGCTTTCTTGAACATAAATAGAACAAAGCTTGAATGCTTGTAAATATAATCATAATGGTGATGTTAGTTCACATTGACATGACAAATGAAAGGCTAAGAATTCTGCCAGCATCACCAACCAAATGGTTTGCTTCGGTAGTTGTGAAGTACAGTGAATCAGTGTTTACTGCAAAAATCAGGATATATGACAGCAATTAAGTGGTGGGTGACTTGCTGTTTAAAGTACCAGGGTTCCCAAATCCTTCAGACAATGTTATGCTTGAGAGCTCTCAAGATTATGAGGTTTACTTCTGTCCATTTTAAAGGGCTTATACAACCATCTTCACTAACAAAAACCTGATAGATTTTTCAAGACAATTTAACTGTTTGGACGTGTCTTATCAAAGCACTCTGTCCCATCAAATTAAACTGGAAGTTCATGCAGAGGTTGAGCTTCTGGCTTCTGTCAGTCTTGAGAAGTTTATCGAAAGGCTTGGCAATGGTCTAAGTAGATGGTCTGAGGCAAAAGCAGGAAATTACAGTATGTTCCTTGAAGTGGATTACAAGATTCATAAAACTAACTGAAAATGTACTTTGGAGCAGGCATAATGGCCATCATGGATTCCAGACCATCCACTGCTCTCTAAAAGTTACTCATAGCCTTAAAACTGAATTAAAATAAGAAAGGATGTCTGTTTTAAAGAATATCTAGCAAGTTTACCAACTTTTGCTAAATTTTGGTGATCTCAGAATGTTTGTGATTCAGTGACTTAGAATGCTATAAACGTTTATGGAGTCTCATCAGATCATTTTCAATTTCTTCTTTTTCTTTTCCATCTCCCCTCCCTTTAAATAACAAAAATATCTATTTTCTTTCTGATACCTATCTGTTCTGGCTTGACACTGAATGGGTTTTCTTTATTAGCTGTGTTCACACCACACATTTAAACTAATTACTGAATTAACCCATTTTCTGAGTTCATGAATATATTGATTATGAAGTTACAAACAGGCCTAGTTTGCAAAACACCCAAGCTACAAATATCTAATAAAATAAAAATTAACATCAACTAATCTTAGCATGTTGGGTGAACGAAGCTGCAAGGTTTGTTATTTGTATGGAACAGCAATATGAATTGGTTTGAGATAGTTTGCTGTCTATTAAGCTATTTCATAAAATACAAGCTATTTCTTTATATATAATAGCATATTATGGACACAATAGCAATTAAACTGTTGAACACTAAAATGAGTACAAGCTGAACATAAAACTTAATGAAAGAGATAAAAAAGCATACAGGCTATATATCTGAAATAGTTTTAACCAGCTTGTAAAAGTAATTCATTGGCATCAAAATAACATGGTGCAACAAATACCCATTCTCTGGGCAAAGATTCTTCATGCTTTGCCTGATGCCTTTCTATCCATTTTTGCAATTCTTGAAAAAACACTTTTTTAGAAAGGAAAATTTTATACATACTTCAGTGGAGACTGGGTGACCATTACATGATGCTGTTTTATACTTGAATGAATTTTGTTGGTATTTGTGGGAAGTTGATGGGTTTTATTCAATGATACTTCAGCTGATATACTGAACAAAATTGTTGAGATCTGTAATATAGAAATGTGTAAAATAAAGAAATGAAATGCTTCATAACCCGAGTGCCACTACTGTATTATTATTTTTTCTCCCACTGGTAGCATGTGTATTTGGATTACAGATAGTTCTCGATTTATAACAGTTCATTTAGTGGCTGTTTGAAGTTACAATAGCACTGAAAAAAGTGGCATGACTGTTTTTCACACTGAAGACAGTTGCAGCATCCCCTAAGGTTATGCGATTAAAATTCAGACAGTTAGTAACTGACTTACATGTATGATGGTTGCAGTGTCCTGGGAACATCTGATTACCTGCTCAACGGGGAAGCCAGATTTATTTAACAACTGTGTTACTAACGTAACAACTGCAGTGGTTCAATTGCCACAATTGTGGCAAGAAAGATCATAAAATGGGACAAAGCTCATTTAACACCAACTGTCTCACATTGCAACATAAATTTTGGGCTTAATTTTGGTCGCAAGTCGAAGACTACCTATCTTATGCCCTCAACATAACAGTACATGGAATGGCAGGACAAAGGATGCATTCACATATATTTTCACTCCCAAGAACCTACACATAAAGGAAGGAAGTGATTCAAAATCAGTAGGAGTTTCTTTTTAGGACCGCTGGAATTGCTGTAAATGTTTCAGCTTTGAGAACTGTGGTTGGGAAGGGAAACAGAGGAAAATGAAGTTGATTCTGCAGTTATGTCTCTATCAGGTTATGTTGCTAGAGCCATTGATCCCAGAAATTAGATTTTTAAAAAAAACAGGTACAGAGGAATGTTGTAGTGTTAGATAATGATAAGAACTCTCAAGTTCACAAGTGAGAATTCTCAAATATTCTTCATTTTTGGAAATATATATTCCGTGTTGCTGCTGTAAACTTTTTCTATTCTATTCGTAGACTGGGAGGAAAAAGACCAAGTAAGAGAATTATCTACCTCTTTCAATCATCCCCTTTTGATCCATTGTTGAGCTGATCAACTTGTTCATAGAGGACCAAGACTGGAACCTCAGGAAGCATATGCCTTGACAGCAAACTTGTTTTGCAAAATCTCAAAGAAATCATGCCAAGCTGAAAAGTAATGTTTGCTTTCCCTCCATCCCTCCTGCTCTTGTGTGTGTGTGTGTGTGTGTGTGTGTGTGTGTGTGTACAGACTTCTCTTTGATAGCTTCCGCAGTGCTCTGCTCTGGCCCCCACCCCACTTGACCATGTAACAATCCTCCGCTTGATTGTCAAACCCAATTATTGCTTTGGGTAACAATATGAAAGACAGCTGCAGCAAGGATGGAAGTCAAGCCGAGCAGGCCACGGTTGCTGTGGCACCTGCCTTTCGCATGCAAAAGACAGAACAAATTACAATGTTTGTCACCCAGGAGCTGAGCATCAGCCCCTCATGCGATGGTCTTGCAAGCACCATTTTCATCATGCGCCTGGGTTCTGCTTTTCAAATCTCAAGCAGGGAACAGATGTTTCATCAAAAGACACATTTAAAATAAAGATAATTATGCAGTAAGAAGCTTAATTACATAGGATTATTCAGGTCCACTTAATTGCTTGACAGCCTGAAAGCCTCCACGGATTGGTGACAGAGGAACACATCTTTTTCCAGGATGCTAAAGTCTCAATGTGAGACAAATGTGGCTGCTTTATAATAATCCATCCCTGCTATAATCAGGAGGAAAAGGAATAATTCTATGAAGAACCATAAGCCTTGCATTTGCATAGGCATTGTATTTACTTGCATCAAATATTAATTGCCTACATTGCAAAATGGAAACAAAGTGCTTATTGAGAACTGAGCATTAGCACGCTTATAGCCTTTTAAATATACTTTGAGCAATAGAATTTCAGGCATATTAGGAACTAGCCATCTTTAATGGCACAGACATTTGGTATTATTTTTCACCTGGGGTAGCTCGTATGTGATGGGTGGGAGAAAACAGGTAGGTGGGATCTTGATTGAAAAGTGGCAGAAAGAAACTTGTCTTTAATAGGAAAGCTCCCAATTCCACTCCAAATAGAAAGGAATGAAAGGATACAGCTTGAACTAAATTAAGAGAAAAATGTTTTTCATCCAGCAGATTACAGTACTACTGAATTTTGGCAAAAAGCATCACAGATTTTTTACTGGCAAGTTGGACTATTAAATTTGGGTGGCTATTTGCAGAAGGGCTACAAAATATTTCTGAAGGCACACTCTTGGTACATGGATTGGGGACTGTCATCTGCAGGGGGTGAGGCTTTCTATGGAAAAGGAGTGGAGCTTTTCATGGTTCTTCATGTATTTTTGATGGTGTTACTTTTACTACAGTTCTCATAACTTTCATACCTCTTCCTATTACTTATTAGACCTTTCCTGCCTTCGGCCGTTGGGCAGAAGGAGGAACATTTAAAAGAGTCACTTGTTTTAGATGGAAGGCTATAGAAATAAAACAAGCAAGCAAGCAACATAAAAACAAAGTTAAATGACATTTTTTCCAACTGTTTGCACCTCAGTCCCCAAAGATAATCTTCTGGTTTCAAGTGTATATTCATCTTTATAATTCTCTGAATTATTGTACGCATTTGAATATGAAACTTTCTGGGCTGTTTTGCCTGTCAACCAAATATTAAAAAAAATCCCTTCTTATTCCTAACATTTTAGAAATCACCTGGTTTTAAGTGTCGTTCATAAAATACAGGGCACACAATATAGGGCAGGTCGGAGTAGAAGAACTGAGATTGCATTTTTATTCTCATAACAATACTATGAAATGTCTTATCCCTATAAAGGTAATCCTTGTTTAGCAACGGCTTCATTTTAATGATTGTTTGCTGTTATGATGATGATGAAGATGAAAAGTAAATTTATGACAAATCTTCATATTTATAACCATGACAGGTATTTAAAGCAATATAAAACTGAAGTAAGAACATAAGCACAGCCTCAGTTTCATTTAGCAACTGCTTGTGGCCACTAAATGAGGACTACTGGCACCAGTATTTCTCCGCAATGGAAATTTTAAGATGTGTGGACTTAACTCCCAGAATTCATCAGCCAACATACCACCTAAATATACATTTCATACAGGAGTGGGTTCTAACTTACCTCGCCACCGGTTCGCTGCCTCCCGCGCCACGTGGGTGTGCCTCGTGGGTGCGCACATGTGCAGTAGAAAAAACCCCAAAGAAATCCCAAAAAAAGGCTGAAAACAAGATGGTGATGCATGCGCAGTACCAGAAACTCAGCTTCTGCGCATGTGCAGAAGAAAAAAAAACCCAAAAAAGTTTACCAAAAATTTCCCCCCCCAAAGAAAGATGGCACCACCCATGGAATAGAACCGGCTCCATGACGTCACCATGACATCTACCTACTCGATAGAACCAGTCAGAACCGGTAGGAACCCACCTCTGATTTCAAAGCTGTTTTGGTCTCTTCATTCCATTATGATTGTTTTGTTGTTCAACCAGGTTATAAATAAAGATTTATTTTCCACTTTAGCAACATTAATCATACAAGAAAACATTTCTCTTTATATATATATATATTTGTTTTTTGAGGTTTTCACGGGTGCCTGTATGTAGGTATTTTGTTGTTCGGGTTCTTTC
>JANHFT010009403.1:20215-36931 GCA_032467955.1 Pseudoxenodon macrops
GCCCCGATGACAATGGGTATCACGGTTACATGTTTCACCCATAGCCTTGTAGTTTCAATGGCCAGGTCGCGATACTTTGTGATTTTTTCCAGTTCTTTTTCTTCGACTCTGGCATCTCTTGGTACAACTACATCAATGAACTGAACACTTCGGCCCTCGACAACTGTGATGTCTGGCATGTTGTGTTCCAAACTCATACATCTCATACTATTACTATTACTATTACTATTATTATTAAAATGTGCATGCTTCTAACTCATTCTGTCATGAAAGCGTGCAACAATATAAAATATCACGAAAAGGGGTGAAAAGTAACTCCACAAGCACAAAAACAGATTAGTAGTCAATTAAAAGCACTGAACAGCATTAATGCAGACATTTTAATATATAAATAGTGTCGAACTAATTTACCCAAACTCCCATGTCTTCCTCTACCCAATGTAAATCTGGCCCTCCATTTTTTTACTCATTTAAAAGCTGCAGCATCTCTCCTTTCATTTCTTACAGCAATAAATAAAGATCTGTCTTCGATTTGAGAAATCTCCTTCCTTCCAAGTGCTCTAATAACAGAGATAGTGGGTGGCCTCTTGAGAATTTTGACTCAAAGAGATGAATAAGGTCAATAGTCCAGGTTTCACAATTATGTCAAGTGCAGACTTTCCAGACCTAAGCACAGGTTTTTCAATGGCCAGCTGCTATGGAGGATACAAAGTACATACTGAATTACTAACAGTAGCATTAACAGCACGGTCTACTACAGTTTCGGCTCTAAGAAACGTAACACGCTTATCTGTTCAAATTCATCTACGGTAGGACTTCGAGCACAAAACCACAAGGGCACAGGGCACAGATCAGGCTGTGCTGTGCTTATTCGAAAACCAATGCAATTATTTTTATCTCATAAGTTAGCTTAATCGTATCTTCTTACAGTTTGGGACCAAGGTTTTCTAGCACTGTGCAAATGTGCGCAAGCATTAAGGTAATCTATTCTGTACATTTGCACAATCAGGAGTGTGCAAATCCTATCGGCTTTAGAGGGTTGCACCAAGCTAAGGCAAAGTTCTTGAGGGGAGAGTTTAAAAGGGTTCCTTGGATGTCTCAACTATTTGCATCTGTTTGCTCCTTAAAATCTAATGTAACCCACTCTGAACCACAAAGCAAACCTAAACCCTCAAAACAAAATTTTGGCTTTATCAATTTTCAGAGTCTAGCAGTTATGAGAGAAGGTTAATGGGTCACATGTGTCCCCTGATCCTCACTGTTCTGGATCCTGCAGTATGTTGAAGTGTCATGTGTCCACATAGAATCAACTCGCATGCCAAGCAGTTGAAAGTGTTGAATGCCAAACCCAGGAAAAAATATTCTTGGCTATGACTCTACACAGAAGCTTTGAGGTAGAGCAGGGGAGATGATAAAAACATTATGATGTCATTATGTTGTGTCCTCCCACTTGCTCATTTGCATGAACCGCCGCTGGTTGATTAAGCTAGCGGCAGGAAAAGTAAATGACAGTCAGTGGCCAGCAGGCGACCAGGGAATCCCATAAAAGCGGGTTCCCTGCTGCCAGTCCAGACATTGCCTCCGCCAGGAGCCATTAAAGATAGCTGACTGTTCGCAATGTCTCATGTCTTCCTTACTCGCGCGATCTAACACATTACACTATAAGCTTTTCTTCTTTTCTATTTGCGCTGTGATATCTCAAGCACATACAACAGGTTAGGGCTAGGTTTATTCTGTTCTTTGTTTTTTTTTAATGTGATTTGGATGATTGTTATAACATAAATAATAACATTATAATATAAATATTATATTTCATGTAAAATGTTTTTATTTTGCACAGGCTTTTAAATACATTGTCAATGCAAATTCTGGATTTACATTTACTCTGAGTTTGGACTGATTTTTTCTTACGGATTCTGAATTTTAAAGTAATCTCTCTCCTTTTCCACCTTTCTTGCTCAAATCCTTTAAATATTTGTTTCAAAAGATAAGGATAAATATTTGTGATGATTGACGTCCCCTCCTATTTTGTTAAAAAGACTGGTTTGGACTTTTTAAGTGGAGCTACAGCGAAGGAGATAGGAAATCAATAATGCATTCTTGTCTATAGTGAAAATTTGACTTCATTTATACTGAAATTTTATTAAAGTTCAGCATTTTGCTTGTTCAGAGCTTCAGATAGGAAAGAGAAACAGTGATATATTCCACCTGGATAAGATTAGAAAAGAAAAACATTGGTATCTCAACCTTAGAAACATTTATCTTGACTCCAGTACTACTGATACCTGATTGTTTGCTGCTACCCAGCTTGATATTCTAAGTTATGCGTAGTCCTCAACCTACGACCACAATTGAGCCCAATATTTCTGTTGCTAAGTGAGGCAGTTGTTAACTGAGTTTAGCCCCATTTTATGAGCTTTCTTCCCACAGCTGCTAAGTGAACCACTGCAGTTGTTAAGTTAGTATCCAAGTTGTTAAATGAATCTGTCTTCCTCATTGACTTTGCTTGTCAGAAAGTCATAAAAGATGACTACGTGACCCTGGGACATTGTAACAAGTCATACAAGTCAGTTGCCAAAGCATTTTGTTCACATGACCATTGGAAATGTTGCAATAGTCAAAAGCAGGGGTGAAATCCAGCAGGTTCCGACAGGTTCTGGAGAACCAGTAGCAGAAATTTTGAGTAATTCAGAGAACCGGTAGCAGAAATTTTGAGTAGTTTGGAGAACTGGCAAATACCACCTCTGGCTGGCCCCACAGTGGGGAGGGAATGGAGATTTTACAATACCCTTTCCTTGGAGTGGGGTGGAATGGAGATTTTGCAGTATCCTTCCCCTGCCACGCCCACAAAGCCACATCACACTCACCAAGCCATGCCCACAGAAACAGTAGTAAAAAAAGTTGGATTTCACCACTGCTCTAAATATATTGTCAGCTTGATCTGTTTTCATCTATTTTAGTTATCTTCTTTCTCCTTATCTTTTTGGCTGATTTGTTGTTTTATCTGCTTTTCCCCTTCCTCGGTTTTTTCTATCTATTCTCTCCTCTATTTCTTGGGTTTCCTGTTCATTTTTCATTATTATTTGCTGAACACTTTCGAGTCTCACATCTATATCATCCATTAGATCCACTATCTCCCTTTGGTTCTTTCTTATAGTTTCATAGATATTCCGAAACTTTGATGATATTTCTCTTTGAAATATGCTTGTTATTTTCTGTTGAAAGATTACTCAGAAATCTATCCAAAACCCACACTCTTTAATTGTCTGTGACATTTATAATTCTTTATAGTCCTCCATCAGTCAGTTTACTTCTTCCAGATTTTTCTTTATCTTCTTCAGCCACCTAGCCAGCTCTTTAATTCCAATAATTGTTCCAAATGCTTGTGAATCACTCTACTTAGCAATCTTCAAGAGTGTCAGAAATTTTCCCTCCTTAATTCTGAAACAAATAGATATCCAACACTGAAAAGCAAAAAACACAATCTTCCAGATGTGTTTACCTCCATTCAGAATTGGAGATTATTCCAAGGTCTTCTTAGCCTTCTGAAAGAAAGTGTGTTTCCTTTCTTTCAGCAGTAGATGGCATCATTGCCTAAGATTTCAACGTGGCATCCAATTTTGACAGTGTTCGGATTCCTTCAGATAATCCCCTTTCATTTTCCTGATAGTCAGTCCAATGTTTCCAGCATTTTAGAATTCCTTTTCAAAATATTGCCAGTAAAATATTCAAATCCAGTCCTTCTATATTTTAGAAATCTCTTAGGTCATTTTCTTTCAGGCCGCTTTAAACATTTTGGAGAATTATCTTTTTGGAGTTTCTTTTCTTTGGGGTCCAATCCCTAGTAAAGAAGTTGAAAATCATCTCACCCAGCTCCAGTCCATTATTCAAACATCGCTCGATCACATCACTTTCTTCGGTTGTTTCACCTTCTTGGCGGCCATAATGGCCGCCTCTCCTTCCTCGTTGTTGGCTAGGAGAGTGAGCCTCAGATTAACCACTCTCCACAACCTGCAAGGCGTCCCACCTTTTTTTGTCACCCCTCCAAGGTGACTTTAGCCCATTAAGCGCTCCCCAGCGAAGACAGTTCAGTCTAGGGCAGGGGTTAGCAACCCATGGTTCTGGAGCCACATGTGGCTCTTTCACCCCTCCGCTGTGGCTGCCTGTCACCAGTCGGCTCCACAATTTTATAGGACTTTTGGTTAGGACAGGTAGAGGAAAAAGGACGCTGCGCTAGGAGGAGACTCTATGGTTGGGAAACCGGACTTCTGGTTGGCTCCAGAATTGAATGGGCGGGCTTCTGGTTAGGACCTTTGTGGCTCTTTGAGTGTTTAAGGTTTCCGACCTCTGGCCTAGGATCATGGAGCTCCGCTCCCTATGACTGTATCACTGCAACGCCAAACTGAAAGTCCCAGGTTTTCATCCCTATCCATGAAGCCTGGCTTTTCTTCATAAATAGACAGTATGGAGAGAGTGGCCTTCACAATTCACACTCTCCCGTTTTTAAGAATCAGTTTCAATCTTGCACATGCTGTGGGTGAAAATAACCCAAGTGAACAGGTTAAGAACAAAGATGAAGTCTATAAACCAAAGTTTAATACAGTACTGTAAGTAAGATTTTCAAAGTACTGTGCACTATATGGCTGCTAGCAGTGACCGTCGCTATGCTTTTGTCAAAGAAACGGTCGACAGAGAAGGAAAACACTACAGTACTGCCTTCCTCCACCTTAACATTGATCTTACTAAACACCTCTGAGCCAGTCTTTCTCTCTGTTTCTCTACAGGACAAGATACTGTACTTTTCCATCAACTCTTTCTTAGGCTAGAAGTGTCGTCCCAAGGAAAGCGACCAAGCTCTACTCCAGCTCAACATGGAGGTAAGAAACAAAGGGAAAGTATCAATTTGGACTTGAAAATGAAAATCATTAAAGCCCACCAGGAGGGGAAGAAGGTAAAGAGCATAGGAGAAGAAGGACTGGCTTGTTCCACAATATACACTATCCTTAAGGATCAAGAAAAGATAAAAGAGGCGATTAAATCAGCTCTAGGAACAGATGCCATAATCACGAGAACTACGACAGGCTTCATTTCTAAAGCAGAACAGCTCCTTATGCTTTGAATTGACAATCAGATCCCAAAAGGAAGTCTCTTTAGTCTTCATCTGATTCAGACAGAGGCACGCAGCATTTTTGAAAGGCTAAAGCGAGGAGCAGGTGAGGAGTACAATGAGACCTTTGGAGCCAGCCGTGGCTGGTTTGCGCGATTCCGAAAACGATTTAATTACTATGACTTACGAACAACAGGCAAAGCTGTGTGTGCTGATGAAGCTGCCCAACACTTTCCAGGCCAACTGGCTGAAATTTTACTGCGATCATTGATCAATTTGGCCATTGAGCGCATTATTCATCCCCTCACCTCCCACCTACAATTAGCTCTGTTGTTTTTACTTCAGACATGCTAATCGATGGAGGCTTAGCTCCTGTTGCTTCCTTCCCTATCATGCACTGCTCTGGCTGCCCTTCCCAGGGAGTAATGCCTAGCTATCAGATATTGCTTTGCTCCTCACTCCCCATGTCCATTATGGCCTGACGCTGCTCTGCCAGGCTCCTCAGCATTCAGCCCAGGCTGGCTATGCCTCCACAGTGCAAATTGACATGTTCAAAGGGGCTTGGATGCCTTTGATCTCTGTGATCTCTTTGATCTCTGAAAAACAACAGAGCTAATTAACTACTACTTAATCTGTTAAAATGGCCTAAAACCTCCACACTCTGTCTCCATGAAGTTTCCCATCCTAGCCAGTTTCTGATCCTGCCTCTCACACTAGTTTTTTAGAAGTTGCTTTCATTGTGTTGTTTTTTGGTCTATAATGATGACACTTAAGAGCCCAATAAAGCTCTTATCACAAGAATTTATACTCCTTGCAATCATCTGTTCCAAGTAACAGACCCAAAACAATCAAAACTCTGAGGCTTGATGGTTCCTCAAACTATAGATTTACTAGGCAAGTCATATTGGCACAGCTGGTGAAAACCCGACTGGGAAGGTCCCAATATTTTCCCCACCCAATTCAAAGTTCTTCCCCCCAGTCCATTCATCCATCATATGGTCCAATCAGGTAACAGTCAGAATCCAGTTGTTTTCCTCCCATGCCTCACCAGGTGCTGATGAGAAAATCCTTGGTTCTCAGGGGAAAGAATTCTATTTCGGCTACACATACCCAGGTATCTCTACTCTACTCCCCATTTCCATTCCCACAGCTCTACCCAGCCTTGCTGTGCCAACCCTGAACAAAATGGCTTCAGGGTTGACACCATGTTTTGAACCAATGGGATTTTGGAGGAAGTTTGATACTATTCAAATACAGCAATGGTACTGGATCCCTTTTGCACCTAAATTTGTCTTAACTTTTCTTTTTTTTTCTGTTGCAAGCAGGTGACGGATGGGAGATGGAGGATTCTGGCCAAGTGGTAGCAGCACCTTTGCCAAGGAAGTTGAAAAAGGAAATTGTAGAAATGATATATGGAAAGCAATGTTTTGAGGAAAACCAGTTGACGGCTGAGCTGGAGAATTGCTCTGGTTTATCAAATACCAATGTCTTATTGGACACAGATGATTTCCAAGAAAAAGAAGTGTGTTCAACGTGTGGGAAAACACTCCGAGATGGATCGGGATTTTGTGACTGTTGTGAAAGCCCTGCTGGAGAGAAACAAGATGAAAGCTCCAGAAGGACCCTTCCTCCTCCTTTACATGAAAGAATACAAGAAGGAGGGAAATTGTACAAATGTACGGAATGTACAGAAAGCTTCGGTACAAGCCGCTCCCTGGCTTTGCATAAAAAGATTCACAAAGCAGAGGATCCACACAAATGTCTGGATTGTGGAAGGACCTTTAGTCAGAAAAGTCACCTTAATTCACATAAGATGGTCCACAAAGAGAGGAAGGAACATCAAGGCATTAATAGGGAAAATACCTTCAGAAGCAGCTCCTCCCTTACTTCCCATCAAAGATTCCACAGAGAGGAGAGTTTACATCAACGCAGGGAGGGCAGAACCAGGTTTACTCGGAGCAAGAAATCAAACTCCAGAAAAAAAAGCCCCACTGGGAATAAATCATGTAAATGCCTGGAATGTGGGAAGAGCTTCCGCTCTACAAATGACCTCACTTGCCACAACAGGATCCATACAGGAGAAAAGCCAAATCATTGCACGGTGTGTGGAAAAAGTTTCACTGAAAAAAGTCAGTTCAATTTACATAAGAGGATCCACACTGGAAAGAAGCCGTATAAATGCACAGAGTGTGGAAAATGCTTCAGTGCCCCCAGTGCCCTTACTTGCCATAAGAGGATCCACACAGGGGAGAAACCCTATGAATGCTTGGAGTGTGGAAAAAGCTTTAGCGGAAGTGGTGCTCTAACCTTACATAATAGAATCCACACAGGGGAGAAACCATATAAATGCCTGCAATGTGGAAAGAGCTTTCGTCAAAAAGATCATCTTAAATCACACGTGAGGATCCACACGGGGGAAAAGCCATTTCAATGCATGGAATGTGGAAAGAGCTTTCATTTCTCATCAAACCTTAATGCCCATCACAGAACCCACACAGGGGAGAAGCCCTTTCAATGCCTGCAGTGCGGAAAGCACTTTTCCCGTTCTGATAGCTGTCATGCTCATGAACGGACACACACAGGTGAGAAACCGTACAAATGCCTGGAGTGTGGAAAGAGCTTTTGTAGATCTAGCATCTTAAATTCCCATAAAAGAATCCACAGTGGAGAGAAACCGCATCAATGCACCGAGTGTGGGAAGCGCTTCAGTCAAACAAGACACCTTAATATCCATAAAAGGACCCACACAGGGGAGAAACCGTACAAATGCCTGGAGTGTGGAAAGAGCTTCTGTAGATCCAGCACCTTAACTTCCCATAAAAGTATCCACAATGAAGAGAAGCCGTATAAATGCACACAGTGTAGAAAATGCTTCAAAACCCCCAGTGCCTTTAGTCAGCATAAAAGGATTCACACAGGGGAGAAACCCTATGAATGCTTGGAGTGTGGAAAAAGCTTCAACAGACGTGATACTCTAACGATACATTACAGGATACATAAAGGGGAGAAACCTTATAAATGCCTTCACTGTGGAAAGAGCTTCAGTCAAAAAGTTCAACTTCTCACACGAGAGGATCCACACAGGAGAAAAACCATTTCAATGCATTGAGTGTGGAAAGAGCTTCCATTTCTCAACAAGCCTTACTGCCCATCACAGAATCCACATGGGGGAGAAGCCCTTTCAATGCCTGCAGTGTGAAAAGTGCTTTGCCCTTTTTGATAGCTTTCATGCCCACAAACGGACCCACACGGGAGAAACAAATCAAATGCCTGGAGTGTGGAAAGAACTTCCATAGATCCATAGGATACGTCCCATTGAAGTATCCACAGTGGAGAGAAACCGTAACAATGCACTGAGTGTGGGAAGTGCTTCACTAGGCCAAGTAGTCTTACTCTCCATAAGAGGCCCCACACGAGTGAAAAGCCTTATAAGTGCATTGAATGTGACAAATGCTTTAGCAACTTGTAGTCCCTCACTCGCCACAAAAGGCTCCATACCATAGAGAAACCATACGAATGCTGCACATGTGGAAAGAGCTTCAATGCAAAAAATAGCTATATCACACAGCAGAACCCACACTTGGGTGAAACCATGTCAATGTCAGGACTGTGGAAAACCCTTCAGTGAGTCTCAAGAATTAAAGATCCATAAAAGGACTCACATGGGGAGAAACCATATTAGTGTATGGAGAAGTGATTTCTTTTGCATCCACAAGAGGATCATCATGGGGGAGTAACCGTATACATGTCATGAGTGCGGAAAAAGCTTTAATCAAAATAATTCACTTAGAAGCCATAGAAGGCTTCTTCATGGAAGAAACCCTGTAAATGCCTGTAGTGTGGAAAATGTTATAGTCAGAATGGCAGGCATGGGGCGGACAGGAGGTGATCCCAATGCGCCATGCAGGCTGCAGGCAAACCAAGAGACACAATGACGAACTTGCGGCAGCTCACCTACTCCAGCCCAATGACACTCAGCTTTCTTATGGCCTGTGCATTGCATCTGAATCGCTTGCATCCCCCTTGCGTCTCTGCCTCCATCTAATGCTTGGACAGGTAGCCAACTTACCTGGGCTGTCTAGGCTTTTGCTGCTGCTGGTCGCCATTGTGTGTGCTCACTGCCTCCTTTTGCTGGTCACACCCAGCCCCTTCACTGGGGCTTATTTTTGGGGTATGGCTTAAAAATGAGATGGGTTTATTGCAGGGTAGGGCTTATTTTTGGGGAAACAAGATATTAGATCTTCATTGTTGAATAGAATGGAGACAGCAGAACAGAACAGAATTTTTCATTGGCCAAGTGTGCTTGGACAGAAAGGAATTTGTTTGGAATTGGGTGCATAAGCTCTCAGCGTATATAACATACAACAAATGATTCATTTTTGCCAATGCGAACAGCAAAGGTAGATAGGGATCTGGAAACTAATACAACCAGATGTCTATGGAGATTCTCAGTCATCCAGGTTGCAGTTGTCCCAAAGGTACTTTTTCAAGAGGTGAATGGATTTCTTTGATTTTCCTTGAGGACATTTCACTTCTCGTTCAAGAAGCTTGTTCAGTTCTGAACTGAAGAAACTTCTTGAATGAGAAGTGAAACGTCTTTGAGGAAAAAAAGAAAGTTCACTTGCCTGTTGAAAAAAGCACCTTTGGGATAACACTTTCAGACAACATTAGGGTACAGAAAGCTGGCTTAGACATCGTCTAGGGAAGATGGTGAAATATTTTAAGAACAAACATTCCAACCTATGTGGTGAGATCCAGACCTGGTGTTGTTGACCACCCATATTTTCCTAATGTTGGAAGGAATCAACCAGTGGATCAACTATACCCATGTGAAGAAAGTCATGCCAGAACAAAAAGAAATAGGATCCTCATTGACCACTATAATGGGAGAAGGTGACGGAAGAGAATGAACTAATGGACCAATACAAGACTTAAGAGTTTTGTCAAAAGTAATAACTGGAGGGATGGTGCTGTGTTTCTACCACCCAACATTAGTTGTGTTTAACTGATTTCTAGTCTGAGATACGATATTGATTGTGCTTTTTTATTAATGTCCCAACTTATACAGGAGTTAAAGGCTTAGCTTACACATCTCAGATGTTGGCTGTTTTTGGTCAGTAAATTGGACAATTTAGGGAAACAGCTTTAGAAAATACTGCCTTTGACTTATTATGAAAATTAAACCGCAAATTTCCATGGCTAAGTAAGACAGCGATTAAGTGAGTTTTTTGCCATTTTACAACTTGTCTTGTCATAGTAATTCAGTAAGTAACATGGCTTTTAAATAAATCTGGTTTCCTCATTGACTTTTCCTGTCTCAAATGATGATTGTGTGACTCTGGGACTCTCCAACTATCAAAAATACAGGCCAGTTGCCATGTGTGCGAATCACATGACAAGGGGATGTGGCAACGGTTCTGTGAAAAAATTCATAAATCATTTTTTCCAGTGCTGTTGTGGCTTCGAATGTCACGCAACAAATTATTGTAACCTGACGACTAATCGCAAAGCACCAACTGATTATTTGTTATTAAGGCAGAATCATGAATGTTAAGAATGTGTTGTTTCAGTCTAACTGACAAATGCCAATTCATTGAAACCACCTTGGAAAACATAGGAAAGGAATTTCTTAACATCAAAATTGGTCAGGGCCTAGACTAGGGATCTCCAAACTTGGCGATTTTAAGACTTGTGGATTTGGGGATGTGGCTAGTGTAGTAGCGAGACGACACATCTCTTGCGGAGCTCCGAGGGGCAGCGCCGAATCCATATTATTGGAACAGTCCATTTGAACCAGAATCACCTTGGAGAGGTGATTGAAGAAGAGAGTGTATTCGGGAGAGGTGGTGGTGGTTGCAGGGTATCCGCAAACACCCTAATTGACCCAGAGAAGGCTCTCAAAACCGATGGAGCAAAAGAGATAGTCATTATGGGCTGGAGTGTGATCAATCTGGGTGAGAGATTTCCAACTTTGTTTTCTTTTTTTGTTAGTAGTGGAGTGAAAAGTCCTCTGGGAAACAGCTGGTATAAGTGGTACTCGAAAAGGAGATGGATTTGGGTTTTTTCCCTCCACCTCCCCTGAAAAGTGGTGAGAATAGCTTTTGCCATTTTGGAACAGAAAATTAAAACTTTTAGAAAAAGAATGAAAATATTCTGGACTTAAAAGCTGGAAGGCGAGCCTTAAATATATTATTGAACTGTAGAGAAGCTTTGGCCACCACAATATTTGGATAAATAGGCTGCCTTTTTTGTATTTTTGTATTATTATCTTATTTTCCCCCCTAAAGTCTTAACCGGAAAAAGAGAATAGATAGGAGAAAGAGAGCGAAGCAGAGTCAGAGATTCATCTACTGGCAGAAGTTGGAAGTGGAAGCTGGGAACAATAGATTCGGCCTTGAGAAATTCTGTAAATAAAAATATGAATTGAATGTTAGAAATATCTTTGTTGATATAAGTTGGTTAGACTGAAAACTGAGATAGAGAGTGTAAGACTGAGACTTTTTAAAGTCTTATTTCTAAAAAGCTTATCTCTTGAAACTCACAGAGAAATATAAGAAAAGTTTTTATGCTGTCTTTTTCCCACTCTTTTTTCCTCTGGCTCTGTGAATTCTGTGAACTCTCTCTCCCTTAAAGAATATAAAACAACTGGGTTTGTGGGCCTATGTGGATTACAATTTATTGATATATTATCCCTTTTTTCGGGATACTAAAGGATTAAGGTCTGAAGAACCTGAAGAAAACAAGAAGACGGAGGTTAAAAGATTGAAAATTTTTGGTTTTTCTTTTTTTTCTTTTGGGATTTTTGAATTATAAGTTATCTTTGATTTCTTTTTGTTTTTGTTTTTTTGTCTTTCTTTCATTGCTTCTTTTTTTCATCCTTGGATTACAATTGATTATCACTTTTTCCTCTCCTTGTGGATTACAAATATTGAAAAGAATTAAGATGAGGAAATCAATATCAGCACCAACTTCAGCATCTTCAGACTTGACACATAAACACAGTATCCTCATAATCATAAAACAGAAAAATGGGGAAGGGTTAATCAGACATCAGTTGAACTCTCTGGGCAGAGGTCATTGGATGCTTTATTACAACCAGAAAAAATGAATGCTATGCAGGCTATGCATGCAGATCTGAAAGGAATGATGCAAGTGTTGCATGTGGAGTTTAAAGAGGTAAAAGAAAATAGGAAAAGTAGATAAATTAGAAAAAGTAGAAGACAAACTGGAGAACGTCCAACAAATGATGACAAAAAACGAACAATGTATACAGAAAGTAGAAGAAATAGTCTAATAAATGGAGAAAAAAGTGGATGAAGTTGATAATGGATTTACTCTGGCAGATAAAAATAAAGAAAGAATAATAATCTCTTTAGAAATGGACAGGGATGACTTTTATCTATGGTTTCAGAATATTGAGGGAGAAAAAGGAGAAAATTTAGCAGAAATAATGGCAGAGTTATTGGTGGATCCCCTACAAATGAATAAATAATTTTTTTTGGCATATATTAGCGAAATATTTAGAGTCAACGGCAGATATACGGCGAGACATAAACTTCCTAGAGAGGTGAATGTGAGATTTGCAAAAAAAGCAATGAAGGCAGAAATTTTACAAAGAGCGAGAGATGAGCCTTTATAAGGAGAAGGAAATCGTAGTATTAAAGCAGGTTCTGAGTAGAGTAAGAGATATAAGAAGAGAGTACCAGTTCATAACAAAACAATTAATGAAACATTAATTCGACAAGCAATATTTTGGACTGCCAGAGGAAATGAGTAAAAGTGACAAAGGAGAGGCAAAATGACAAGAAGCAGCAATGGAAGAGAGGTGTGCGCAACAAGAAGATAAAAAAACATTTGAAAGTATTGGAATATCCCAAGATTGGGAAGTTATACACTTCCTTAAAAACATCACGGATAAGCAAACAGAATAGACATTCAGATTGTAAAGAAAGTTAAGTATCTAGGGATCCAGTTGACAGCAAGATGTGTAACAAAGATTACAACTGAGGTGGCATGCTTTCCTGTGGTATGGGAAAAATAAGATACATGGATATTTTCAGAGACATATAAGAAATGTACTAATGTTGGTATGGGAGAAAACTAAAGAATAACATTTGAGGATACCAGTCTGACTTTCAACAATGGAAGCATTGATTCACCTAAATGTTATTAATATGGGAAATATTGTTAGGTATAAATACATTTAGAACGAAAAGGGGGAATTGAGTGAGCAAGGGATCAATATAACATAGTATGCACAAGTGCAGATACATTCTAGATATGAGAAAGATATAAAATTGCAGGGTTTTTATAAAGAACCAACAGAATTAGATAAAATCTTAACAGGAATAGAAGAAAGATCAATAAAGAAACTATACAATTATCTACTTGATATAAAGCTAGCAAGGTAACAAGGAGACAATAGCATGGGGGGAAAAGTTTGGTTATACAATAGAATTAGCAATAGCACTTAGACTTATATACCGCTTAATTGTGCTTTTACAGCCCTCTAAGCGGTTTACAGAGTCAGGATATTGCCCCCAACAATTTTGGTCCTCATTTTACCTACCTCGGAAGGATGGAAGGCTGAGTCAACCTTCAGCCGGTGAGATTTGAACTGCTGAACTGCAGCTAGCAGTCAGCTGAAGTAGCCTGCAGTGCTGCACTCTAACGACTGCGCCACCTGGGCTCAGGAATTAGATAAATGGTAGAAACTTTAGGACAGGAATTATAAATTAACTATGTCAACTGCATATAAAGAGAATTTAAACAAGATGTTTTATAGATGGCATTTTCTGCAGGTAAGGTTTGCAAAGATGTTTAAAGACAAATCAGCTAAATTTTGGAAGGAGATCTTATTATCATGTGGTGGAAATGTGGAGAAGCAAAGAAGTATTGGACAAAAATAAAGATATGGTTGGATAAGATGATAAAACTATGTATTGAGTTTAAACCAGAAATATTTTTGTTGGGGATCTTGCCTGAAACATATATTAAAGAAAAATATATTTAGTTATACATATATTAACAGCAGCTAGAATCGTATTTGCACAATATTGGAAAACTGAAGACATTCCTACTGAAGAGAAGGTGATTAGGAAAATATTAGAATGTGCAGAAATGAATAGACTAACATTAGCAATTAAGAAGAAAGAACAAACTTATATGGGAATTATTTAACCAATGGTTAGAGAATAAAAAAGGAAATTGGAAATAAAGGAAGAAGGTGAGAATAGAAAATACATTAAGATAGATATAAGAATAAAATGATAACATATTAATACTATGAGAATATGTTTAATGTTATTGTATTTTTAAGATATGAAGGGGATGAAGACCTATACAAGGTAAATTATTCAATGTATTACAATTGTGGAAGGATATTGCACAGAAATAATTGTACCCAGATGACACACTACTTAAGGAGAAATGAAATGTTTATATTTTTTAAAATGGAAAATAGATAAAAAACTAAAAAAAAGAGACTTGTGGACTTCAACTCCCAGAATTCCTTTGGCATACATATTACCATGCCTGCTGGGGAATTCTGGGAATTGAAGTCTACAAGTCTTAAAATTGCCAAGTTTGGAGAGCCCTGGCCTCGACTTACTGTCTGCGGTAGTTTCTAGTTCCGTCCTGCTGTAAAGTCTTTAGGTGTCGAATATGTTGAAAAGGGAGAAAGAATTATGGTCAATATTTCCTTGCTATTCAAGAAAAGGATTACAAGCATTATGAGACACCTGAATCTTCAAAATAAAAAGTTAAAAATTCAAAATGTACTATGGGGCAGAGCAAAAGGCAGAAATAGGAGAGATTTGAACACCTCAAAAAAGACACAGTATGCTGGAAATAGGAAGTATCACGGAAAGCTATGCTGCATTGCTGCCGAAGGAACATTTACAAACACGTTGAGGTTTCCCTGAGCACATATTAGGATAGATTAAAAATTTCCTTGTGTTAACTTTTTCTACAGAATAAAGTTTTTTGCTTACAATCTCCACCCAAAATATTTCCTAGCTTAGATGTTTTCTTCCGCTTCAAAATGGGATGGCTAATGGGACTCTCTTATGGAGCATTAAGGGGTCCATTTGACTATGCATTTATTGGGAATAATATAAAAAGAAATCTGTTTAAATATTTCCTAGCTTAGATGGGTTTTCTTATGCTTCAAAATGGGATGGTTGATGGGACTCTCTTATGGATCATTAAGGGGGTCTTTTCACTCTTATTTATTGGGGGAAAACAACTGTTTTTGTTGTTTCCCCCCCCCCTTGTATCTTTATTCTCCTCTTTAGGGGGAAGACATTTTGGACTGAATGGTGGTTGTCTACATTTCAAAATCATTTTACTCAGAGAAACCATCAACACTTCAAACACAGGTTGTCCTCAACTCACAACCACCATTCAGCCCAAAATTGTAGTTGTTACATGAATCACTACAGTTGCTAACATTAGTAACAGAGTTGTTAAAGAAACCTGGCTTCCCCATTGACTTTACTTGTCTGAAGCTTCACATGACCCTGAGATATGGCAACTGTCATAAATATGAGTCAGTGGTCAAGCAGCTGGATTTGGATCATGTGATCATGGGGATTCTGCAATGGTCTTTAGCATGAGCAACTGACATAAGTCAGTTTTTCCAGGGCCACTGCAGCTTCGAAAGGCGGCTAAACGAATGGTCATTAAGCCGAGTAACAATCATGAATGTTAGTCATTTGAGGAGATAGTTGCAAGTTGAGGACTGCCCTGTTAGAATCAGTGGATAAGGCAGCCTCCTTTTCCTACCTACTCCTGTTTTCTTCCAAAAGGGTGATTCCCTTCTAAAGATGCTGCTCTGCATCCCTTTCCCTCCCCTGTCCCCTGGGCTTCGTCCCTTCTCTCTCTCCCCACTTTCTCTGACTGCCTGGGCAAAGAAGCAATGGACTCACTGCCCAGGTGACAATCCCACCCGGGACCCGGGGGTGGATGGGTGGGCGGTGGGAGGGAGGGGAGGCAGGGAGACCCCCAAGTGGGCAGTGTTCTCCATCCTTTAGAGAATGGGAGGAGCTGGATGGAAAGAGGAGGAGCTATGAGTCCTTCCAGCTTGGGCTCTGCAAATTCCTGGCTGGGGTCATTCCGGGGAGGGGGATCCACACGCGTGGCTGCAGTGATTGCAGATCTTTTCCTGTGCCCATCTCTTGAGGGCAAAGTCCAGGCGAGGAAGAGATCTGCCTCCTTCCTTCCTTCCTTCCTCCCTCCCACCTGGGGAAATGCTTGGACAAGGTGACCTTTCAATGCAGCTTCTTGTGGCGCTACAAAGATCGATCCTGCAGGCACCTCTTCCTCAGTGGAGAGATTCTTCTCCCAGTCCTTCCTGATCATTTCCCGTAACTTTCTTTTTCCCCTCTGGTTCTGTTTCAGATCCAGAATGCTTGGGGTCCAGTCAGAGGGAAAGGGGACGATTCCTCCCAGGAGTTGTTGTTTTGGGAAGTTGCTCTGAAGGAGCCACCTCAGGAGCATCAGGAAAAGGCTCCTTCTGATGCCCTTTTGTTAGAAGAAATATCCATCTAGGTTCTGCTCCAAGTGGGGAAGAAGACACTGGAAACATGGTGGCTGCTTGGAAAGATGGT
>JANHFT010009404.1:5198-15500 GCA_032467955.1 Pseudoxenodon macrops
ACCGGTTCTATGACGTCACCAGCTGCTTGCAACCTACTCTATAGAACCGGGCTGAACCAGTAGGATTTCACCCCTGATTTGGAGCCACCATGGCCATTGAATAGTTCTGGAACTAATTTGGGGAAAGTATTGACAGAAATTGTTGGAAAGGAGAAGAATCCAGATTTTGAAAGTGACACTTCTCCTTTAATTACCAAAGCAAAACATGGCTGCAGAGGTTGATTGTGAGTGAATTTTTCACGGATCATAAAAGATACGCAAGGAATATGGATTTAAATGTTCATATGTGTACTGTACAATTGCAGGTGGTTTACATTAAATGGTTAAGTCAAAAACAGCAAATATGAATTTTATAGGACATTATGTGACTCAATGCTCTTCCTTTCCCAGATAGTTGTCTCTAGTTAACTGGCACCTTCTGCCCTGAAGCCATATTGGAAGATTTCACTACCTTCTAGTCAGAAGGGGTATCCTAACATTGGTGGAAGAGTATTGTGCAATTGGACTGTTACTGAGAAAATTTGTTTCTAGTCATTCTTGCCTAATATCACAGGAACGTGAATTCTCACTATATCCTCTTGACTAGGATGTAATGAATTCTACCTGGCTCAGAGGTCCCTAAAAGTACTAAGAACCTGGGTCATAAAGGGCTTTGTAGAGAATATTCAACATAATAAATTAGACTGAGATGTAGATAAGCAACCAGTGCAGGTCTTTTAATTTCAAATGTTTTTCAGTCAGTGCTGGTTGTAGCTTCCAAACAGGCTTCAAGGCAGTCCCATGCTCTTTTTTTACCTATATAAGTATTATATTTGTCTCCTTTGAAGTAACATAGGTACAGCGTTAGGTAATATGAAATCTGTACAGTAACTATATTGAGAATTGCTGAACCCTTTTTAAAGTTGAGTTTCATTCATTGATCCATTATGTGCCATCAAATCTTAGCAACCATGAAGTTAGATTTTCTCTATGATGACCTGTCCTTTACTTGGTCCTTTAGGTCTTCCATAGTGCACCCATTGCCATTGTAACTGAGTCCAGCCATCTTATTGCGGGTGTTTTTCTTTTTATCTTTCCTTTCCTTTAGTTTCATCCATAGTACTCAGAAGTATCCCATTAAGTAACAATGAGATATATTGCAAGCTAAATGTGTTAAATATTGAGCAAAGGCTTCACTCAGGTCCTGTCTCAGAAGAGGCATTAGTATACTCAACGCTCATTGGTCCATTCAAGTGGCAGGAAAATAAAGCAATGTTAGTGACCAGCAAAGAAGTATTCCAAGCTGCTAATTAAAGAGCTGAAGTCACTTGCTGGAGTCCTGCCTCTTTCTTTGACCATCGCTCAACACAGGTGACAAAGGTGGGATTTGAAGAGAACAAAGAGCAACGGAGCTGAGCTGAACTGGGCATCCATGTGGCATCCACTATCATTGCAGAAACTGAGCATCTTCATCAGCATCCAAGATGACCTCATACGTCCCACCCACTCCCTTTAATCCAGCCAAAGAGACATGGAAGAAATACATGCTTCGCTTCAATTGCTTCTTGGAAGCCAATGCTTTATTGGGTCTCTCAAATAACTCTCTTCCTAAGTCACTGTTCACCTGAAGTCCTCGACATGGCTGAAGCTGTTTCTGAACCAGCTGAATTACAGATGGTACCATGGCAATCCAAGAATTGCTCAGAGGACATAACGTGCCTGCACCCTCACGATGGTGTACAAACATGAATTCTACCACAGGAAATGAGGAAGGTGAGATAAATCAGTATGTTGCTGCTCTATGAAAAACAGCGGCTTGCAAATTTAGTAACATAGAAGAAGCAATGATGGATAGACTTGTATTTGATGAGAGACCTCCAATTACAGCAAAGACTGCTATCCAAACCTAATCTCACTTTTAAAACCGCATTGGAGGAAGGTAGAGCATCGGAAGCAACTGATAAAACAGCAGCATGGTGCATCAGGGGAGATGGGAGCCCAAAGGCTCCACAGATGAGGACGATGAAATCCATTGCCTACAATTCAAGAGAAGGACTATGAATCCAGAGATACAAGACAGATCGTCATTTTGTGCTGGCTGTGGAGAAAGTCATCCCAGGGTGAGCTGCAGATTCCTGGACGCAATTTGCCAAAGATGTGAAAGAAAGGGTCACATTGCAAAAGCTTGTTAAGCCAACCAGCTGGCAATGTACTGAAGTCAGGAGGTCATGAGGCAGGCGGAAAGCCAAACAGGATACAGGAAAACACAAGCTCAAAGGAATCACCACAAGGAAACCCAAGCTGCAGAAACCAAAGAAATGCATCAAACAACCATAGGGCATTCCAGTGCACACAATAAAAAGAAAATCCACCTTACAGTTCTCATCAAGAGATCCCCATACAATATGGAGATGGACACTGGATCATACCTGTCCATTGTATCCTGGAAGACCATAAAAAAGGCAGTTCCGGAACTAGAAGGGGAACAACTAAAGCCGCAGATAATAGTTTTAAAAGACTTCCAAGGAAATTGGGTCCCCGTCATTGGGATTGGTTCCTTCCAAATCACATTTAAAACGTTTGTCAGACGGTTGCAACCGACTATAGTGGACGATGACCTACCAAGCCTGCTGGGTAGGTCACCTCTAAACCCAGCTGGGATTGGAATGGTTTGCCTCGCTGGTGATCAGCATCCACTCAGTCCAAGACGATAGCATTGAAGGAATTTGCAGACGTCTTCAATGGCACCCTAGGCAAGTATATGGGGAAAGCCATCTCTTTCAATCTAGGCCCTAATGTAGCACACATCAGAATTAAGCCAAGGAAAGTTCCCCTTGCTTTCTGGCCCAAAATAGACAGTCAATTAGACAAACTAATTGCACAGGAGATTCTGGAGCCGGTTGACAACGCTAGATGGGAGACCCTAATACTTAACTCAATTAAACCTGATGGGTCAATCTGCATCTGCGTGGACTATAAATGTACCACAAATAAGGCATTGCAACAGAGTGCCTATCCAGTACCCGTTGTCCAGCATTTATTGCACTCCTTAGGTACTGGAAAAATATTTGCAAAACTTGATTTAGCACAAGCCTATCAGCAACTGCTGGTAGAGGATGCCACTGCAGAAGTACAAACTATTGTAACCTACTGAGGAGCGTTTAAATGTCACTGGTTACAATTTGGGGTGAGTGTAGCACCAGGGCTATTTCAAAGTTTATGGAATGCCTCCTACAGGGCATCCCAGGGTGGTACTGTACTTTGACAATGTCCTTGTGTCTGGGGACAACAAAGAGGAACTCATCCATCGATTAAAGAAAACCCTGAGACGATTCCAAGAAGCCGAATTTAAAGTTAAAAAAGATAAATGCCAAATAGCTGTGTCACAAGTTAAATTCTTGGGATACTCAATTGATGGTTCAGGAATATACCCAATCCAAAAGAAAGTTAAAGCCCCCATTCCCAAGAATCACAGAGAACTCCAGGCTTCCCTCAGCTTGTTAAACTTTTATAGTATTTTTCTCCAGAGAAGCTGACTGTTGCTGAACTATTATACCGGCTGATAGATAAGAAGGCCAGTTGGACCTGGGGGCAAAAAGAAGCCTTTGCCTTCTCTGCGGTTAAGAGTCTGTTGTCATCTTAACAGTGACTTTATCCAATATAACGAGACATTACCCCTCATTTTAACCTGCAATGCATCCCCATTTGGGGATGGAGCTGTCCTCAGTCACTGGATGCCAAATGGGACTGAGGCTCCAGTTGCATTTTATTCTAAAATGCTATCACCCACAGAAAGGAAGTACAGCCAGCTCAATAAGGAGGCACTGGCTGCAGTAGCAAGAGGCAAGCATTTCCATGAGTACCTATACAGAAGGGACTTTGAACTTATTACAAACCACAAGCCGCTTCTTAGCATCATTGCAGGGGACCGCCCCATCCCGATCACATCTCTATGAATGACTAGATAGACAATTTTCCTGACAGCATATAACTACAAACTAATATACCAACCAGGCAAAGACATTGGTCATGCAGACGCCCTCAGCCAGTGCCCCCTCTCAGACTTCATTGAAGATCCTGCACTCATTGCACCCATCCTGCTCATCAAGGACTTTGCTGTCAGCCTGGTCACAGCAATCGAGATAGCAGGGCAGTCCACAAAAGACAAGACTCTTTCAAAAGTTCTGAACTGGGTGTGGAGGGGGTGGCCAGAAGGGCCAGTGGGGGATGAGTTCAAGTCATTCCTAATGAAACAATATAAATTATCAGAACAAAAGCAATCCCTGTTGTGGGAGGATTGAGTGGTCATACTGTTTTCAATTGAAGAAATAGGTGTTAGAGGCATTACATGTGGGGCATCCTGGTATTGTGCGAATGAAGGCATTGGCCAGGAGTTATGTGTGGTGAATAGGGACATAACAGAATGGGTTGTGAAGTGTACATCGTGCCAAGAGTCCACATCACCACCACCACCCAAGGCACCCACAAAGGAATAGGAGAAACCAAAAGGATCATGGTCGTGAGTACATATTGATTTTGCGGGACTGGTCCAGGGACAAACATTTTAAATAATTGTGGACATGTACTCAAAATGGCTTGTGGTAATTTTAATGACCGCAACAACTGTCAAAGCAGTAATCAGGGTACTGAGGAGAGTATTTGCTACCCAAGGGCTACCAGATGTTCTGGTCTCAAACAATGGGGCCCAATTTACAGCAAAACAATTTACATTGTTCTTAGCAGAGCAGGGAATCCAACATGCCCTGGTAGGACCATTTCATCTGGCCAACAATGGTCAACCTGAATGGATGGTGTGGTCTACCAAAGAAACCGTAGTTAGAATGGGCCCTGGGAATTGGCAAGCCAAAATAGATCAATTCCTGCTAGCTCAGCACATAACCCATAGCGCTACCACAAACTGGAGTCCGGCAGAACTATTAATGGGTTGCAAACTAAGGTTACAACTGGAAGATTAAACCCAAATTACATCACTGAGGTACCCCTAGACTCAACCAGCCAGCCCAGTCTTTTAGAGTGGGAGAGTCTATGCACATAACTATGCCGGGGACCCACCGTGGGTCCGGGCCAAAGTAATTAACATTACCGGTCCCAGGTCATACCAAGTAGAAATAGAAGAGAAGAAAATTTGGAGGAGGCATATAGATCAACTCCGGGTCCGAATAGGGAACTCTAGTCTAAGACAAACAGAAGATACTCAGCCCAAAGCAACCTCCAAAACACCCATAGAAACAGAAGGTACTCTGCCTTGAGCAGAGTACAAAACACAAATAGAATTCAACCTACCACCTAACAACCCAGAAATACTACACTCAAGCCCAAATAGGCAACACACACACACACACACCTGATGACCCACAAGTCCAGCGGAGAGTCCAGGGAGAGTTGGCTGGGGCGGAGTCAGCAAGGTCTCAGGAGAACGTCCAGGCGATTCCATCCACTGACTGGAGGTTGGGAATCCTTGGCCTAAAACAACCCTCTCCAATACTTATATAATCACAATCACCCTAATCCTTGGAAGGCTAGAAGCTAGGGACATGCTTGATCTTAGAGGAGATGGTGTTCCACAGGGCAGGGGCAGCTACTGACAAGGCGCAAGTCTTATGTTCTGCCAGATGACAGCTTTTAAGAGAAGGGTGTGTTTACCCATAGAATCAGATGGTATGGGTAGCTACCCTTAAGGAAGATGGTCCGGCAAATAAACTTGCCCCATGCCATCCAGGCCTTAAAGACAAGAATTTTGAATTGCATCTAGAAAGAAATTGAAAGACAATGCAGCTTGTGCAACATGGCTAAACCAAGGGGCACCTGAAGCTGTACATGCCACTGTTTTATGACTCAGTTCTAGTTTTCAAAGGCAGTCATGTATAGCACTTTGCAGTAATCTACTGGGAAGTAACCAAGACATGGGTAACTATGAGCAAGGCCTCCCTTTGTGTTAAAAAAAAAAGCAGTGTATCCTGAATAACACACTGAAGCAAAACAAGGTTTGGACTCCTCATGTGGAAGTGTGGATATTCATGAAGGGACCGAGGAGTAAGTGATGACATGTGGAACACAGTGTCATTATGTAAATAACCAGACTTCTGTACTTGTGTCAAATATGAAAACAGAATTCCATCGCTGTGTCATTTGCACAATAAGCCTATGATACACATGCCTTATTATAGATGCTGCCAGTAGGGAGATTGGATTTGTAATATTAGAAGCAGTTACTCTAATTCGGAAAACTAGAATGTGATGTTATATGTATAGCTCTTCTTTTCTTTCTGCTGTATCAGGAAAAAACAGCGAACTTTCTTGCAAAATATTTAGCATCCATTTCAAAAGTTAAGAAGCTTCAGGAACTTTTTGAGATTCAGATCAATAAGAGTGTTTTTGCTTAAAACAGGTAAAAGTAGTCCTCAGCCTATGACCACAGTGAGCCCAGAAATTTGGTCATAAGTCATTGCAGTCATAAGTTGAGGCACCATGTGACTGGACTCAATTTTAAAACCATTTTACAGTAGTCATAAAGTGAGTCACCACAGTCATTCAGAAAATCACATAGTTGTTAAGTGAATGCATTCTGAATGCCCTTTTTTTTGCTGAAAACTGGCAAAAAATGCTATAAACAACGGGGAAAAAGTTACAAATCACAGTTGTGACTGGAACACTGCAGCTGGTCATAAATGTAAGCTGTAATAGCTGTGGGGCAGGCGTCATAACTTTGAGGTAGGATCATAAACAGTTTTTTTCTGAAGTCTGTTGCAACTTCAAATGGTTGTGAAAAGACTGTCATAAGTCAAGGATTACCTGCATTGGTGATGTAGCCTGAAGAGAATAATTCATATTTAGTGGACATTTAGTTTCTTCAAGTCATTTTTGACTGGTTGTATGATCCATAGGAGATCTTTCTATTGTTGACTACATTCCCCCTCTGTTTTAACAACTGTATCACAGTCAAAAATTCAACAGATGCTGTAGCAGGAAAGGCCTTGCCTGTTGAATTTCTGCCTCACACAATGGTCAAGGCTTCAGGGAAGCAAGTGTCAGGCCAACCTGAGGCAGTTCCTCTGCAAATCCCCCTCTGTTCCTTCTTTCCTCCCACCCGTGTGAGGCTTTGGCTGATTACCCAGCCAGCGCCTTGGGTGAGGCAACTTTTCCCAGTAAAGGAACAAAAGATCCAATGCCTGGTGCTGTGAAAATGTGTGTGTGTGTATAAATCAGAGACTGAGAGACTTCTCAATGCCCCTTTGTGAAAAATGGCTGGCCTGCCAAGACGTAGGACTTGCAGGCTGACAAACAGCCACCCTCTTATACTGTTTTTTCAGTTCAGGTCCCTCTTGGGGCTCCCCCTGAGTGAGATTTGGGTCAAGGGGTGCCCTGTGGAGGGAAGACCTCTTGAGGGGAAAGCCTTTCAGAAGACAAGGTGACTGAGAGGGGAAGCTGAGTGTGGGGAAGGTTTCCATGGCAATTTGGGGAAGGGGAAACAGGAGTCCAAAAGGAACTGGCCTTGAGCCTGGAAATAGGTTGGCCCAAGAGGCAAGTTTCCAGGAGCTGCTGGCTGGGGACCCATCTATTCCACCCTGGCAGCACCCTCAGGCTGCCAGAGGATCAAAGCGGAAGGGGAAATCCCCCAAATTCTTCATCCTGAACCAGCTGGTTGCTCTGACTTGGGGAGAAAGAGCTGGGGAGAAAAAAAGGCAGGGGATGGGCTGGACCTAGTTTCTTTAACTAGCTTCCTCCTAAGCCTGCCAGGCATTAAGCTCGATGGAGCTGTTTGCCAGAGGTGGATGAAATCCTCTCTCGGTTGCAACATCCGGTTGTGCACGAGCAAGGAATTAACTCCTGTTGCAGCCGTCCAGTCACAGGTCATCAAATCACTCATCTCTCGGCCAGAACAGCTTGCCAGCTGTGTGAATTTCACAAGCACCCAGCCTTTTCTCATTTCAGAACTCACAGCTTACACCCCCTTTGAATGCAATCATTTTCCTTCAAAGTAGCTATCTCAGAGAATACTCTGTTCACGCACAAAAGAGGCACGATTGTTTGTGGTCTTTGGATAAAATAATTCTATGGAATCCCCACATTTAGAGGCACTATCCTGATTAAAAATTGATTTGGACAAAAGTGTTTTTTTTTTGGAGGGGACTGTTTTCGCTTTTAAATGGATATTTACTCTAAGCCAGGGGTGCCAAACCGTCAGCCCACGGGCCGGATGTGTCACATGTAAGCCATGCCCACCCCAGCTCTTCGAAGGAAAAAAAACATCACAAAACATCACATGACGGCAACAAGACGCCGCAAATTTGACACTCATGCTCTAAACCTTAGATTGGATACCCTAAGAAGAGTAATACTAAATTAACTAGTCCTTTGGCCTGATTTAGCAGAACAATTCTTATATGCTGATGGATAATCTCTCAGGCTATTACAATACCGGCAATCCTCAATTTACCACCACAATTGAGCCCAAAATCCCTGTTGCTAAATGAGGCAGTTAAGTTAGTTTTATCCCACTTTATGACCTTTCCTGCCGTAGTTGTTAATCACTGCAGTTGAAAAGTTAGTAACACGGTTGTTAAATGAATCTGGCTTTTCCATTGACTTTGCTTGTCATAAGGTAGCAAAAAAGTGATTACATGACCCCAGGATGCTCCATAACGTGGCCATAAACCCCTTTTTTTCAATGCCTTTGTAACTATGAATGGTCGCCAAATGAATGGTTATAAGACAAAGACTATCTGTAGTTGTGGTTCTGAGATCCACAATTCATATCATGTTCATTTGACATACTCTTGGGTTGCTTGTGAAAACAACCTGGCTGTGATGGAAAAGGAAAGGCCACGTGATAATTTCATGCTGAATGGATATTCATATGCCTTACTTTCATCCAGATCAATTTAATTGCGAACACATGAGGGTTGAGCAAAAATTTATGATTTATTTATGCCCTTTACGGGGTCAATGGCACTTATGCTCACACAGATAGCAAAATTATGGACCCCCCCCCACTATACTGTTACACTATAATTCCCAAAGGCTCCTCTAGTGCTATCAATGGGGGGAAATTCTGGGAGTTATAGTTCAATCTCATTTGGAGAGCTAGAGACACCCATCCAAGATAAGGAAATCTATAAAGCCAAATATGCTGAATAAAATGCCATCATCCTTCTCCACTTAACTATGTTGGATGGGTCTGAAACACATTGTGTTTTCACCAATAGGTCACAGGTTTTCTACTTCTGCCCAACAGTATATTCCTATTGTAGGCTGGAAAAAAGAGTGAACGATGCTCAGATTTAAATAGGGTGAAAGTTAGTTTTAGTTGCCATGATTCTCAGGTGAGGAATTTTGGGATATAAAATTCTGTGACTATCCACGAATTGCATTTTTGTAACAATTGCCAACATTTTGAGAAGAATATTTGCATTACTTGTTTTAAACATAAACATGTAAGATTGATTTTCTATTAATGACCTTCCTAATTTGAAGATGGGGAAAAGAGGAGAATGCATGAAGGACAGATGGCCTCTTCCTCCTGACAGCTAAACCACTTGTCGAGATTGACAAATAATGGAAAAGTCCTACCTTTACAATTCATTTGTTTTTGGCATACAATGTCACTATTACTTCTATCTTTTTAAAGATATATTGACATTTCAACAGGTCCATCTTTTCCTAGCAGTGCTAGAGTCCAAAAAGACATTGCCTGTTTAATTGAATTCTGGGTACTTCTACATTGCTGTTAAATACATAAACATCTCATTAGTGCAGGAAAATCTTGATATTGTGAACCAACCAGAACACGTTAGGTTCTACTTTTAAGCAAGAACAACCAAATGCACAGATACAGAATAGGTGGTATTTGGCTCAATAATAGTAACTGTGAGAGGGATCATGGAGTCTAGTGGACAATCACTTAAATATGAGCCAGCAGTATGCAGCAGCTGCCCAAAAAACCAACTCAATTCTATGCTGCATTAACAGAGGGATAGAATCACCACTTTATAATGTCTTGGTAAGGCCACACTTGAAATTCTGCATCAGGTTTTTGTCGCCACGAAACAAAAAAGATGTTGAGACTCTGGAAAGAGTGCAGAGAAGATAATTAGGGGACTGGAGGCTAAAACATATGAAGAACGGTTGCAGGAACTGGGCATGTCTACTTTAATGAAAAGAAGGATTAGGGGTTGACATGATAGCAGTGTTTCAATATCTCAGAAGGTGCCAAAAGAGAGAGCCGAGCTGTTCTCCAAAGCACCTGAGGGCAGGACAAGAAGCAATGGGTGGAAACTAATCAAGGAGAGAAGCAACCTAGAA
>JANHFT010009405.1:0-13336 GCA_032467955.1 Pseudoxenodon macrops
GACAACCATGACCTGGATGACTGAGAATCTCTACAGACTTTTAGCTATACAATTTGGGATGAACACCCTTTGAATTGTGTGTGAGTAGGAATGGATTTCCAGAGGGAAAAAATTGCAGACTATTGGACCCAGGAGCACTACTCAGGTGACCCTGAGGACACAGATAAACCTCCAAGTGCTTCAACGACCCTCTGGAAAGATGAAAATGTCCAAATGTCTGCAAGTAATATAAATCCTTCCATTCCCCACTGTCCTGTCACAGCTGAAGAAGCTTCTTGGATGAGAAGCGAAATGTCTTCAAAAGAAAAAAACAAGAAAGTCCACTTACCTCCTGAAAAAGCACCTTTGGGACAACCATGATCTGGATGATTGAGAATCTTTATAGACTTTCAGCATCCAGTACTTCATTTATGAAAAAGTTGCTCCTATATTTCAGTGTAGAAATTGCAAGGAAATTGTGATGCTGAATATATATATAGAGTATATGGATTTTGGAATTAAAACAATGGCTGTTGTTCAATATGTATATTGTTATTACTAGTATATGAAATAGTATAGTTAATGAAAATGGGGTGGGGTCTTAAAACTGAATCAGAGTAAAGGTTGTGTAGATTTTCTTGTCATAAGAACTCCTAATTCAGACATTAAATTGTGTATAATTGGACTGCAACGCCTTCTCAATATTATTTTCTTCTCATGACAGCATGGGGTAACCTTGGAAATGTTTTGAAGAGCCAGAGTAAGATTTCTGAAGCTGAAAGCGCCTATAGAAATGCCTTGTATTACCGCAGCAACATGGCTGATATGCTTTATAATTTGTAAGTATATATGGCTTCCTTTTTTATGTGTTTGTCTGTGAATAAAATCATTTATTAAGATTCAGTAAATGCAGATTATATTTAGCTATTTCTTTTCCTCTATCTTTCATCTCTCCTCTTGCCTTCGGTTAGCTTTCATTAATCTTATTTCAAACTCCAACATAGACAGATTTCCTTCTGTTCTTCACATTTATCAGATCATCAGATATTTTGACTCTGCTTTGCAGTGAAATAGCAGCTAATTTCCCAGAAGATCTACTGGGGTGCTGTATTTATGAATAGCCCTTTAGATTCATTCCAGCACCTTGCCACAGATTCAGCTGACTAGAACTTACCAGCAGGCCCCAAGGCACTGCAGCAGTTGAGATTGCTATTTTATCAACTTCAATTGGTAAATCAATGGCAGCTTTTCTTTGTAACAAGGATTTGGAAACCAATTTCCACACTGTGGCAGTCTATTTAGACAGCTGCATTGTGGTGTACTTAGAAGTTTGCTTGAAAGTTACAGTTAATGCTGATTTTCTGTATACAAAATGCATAAATTCTTTTTGGTTCACAATGAAAATGATTGCAAACACAACTTAAAACATGGCTTGAGAAATATTTCTTCTCCCACTGTAATATGTATTCTTGGTTACTCTTTGTAACATACTTGGCAATTGATTAGGAGCAGCCAGAATGATTACTTGCCCACCTCATTTTTTCCACCCAGAAAAAGCTGCTGTAGAGAGAAAGAGATGAAATATTCAGTGGCATGCTTTGAACAATTGTTTCATTTTTTCTGAAAGATTCACCAGTGTCTCAACTGAAACTCCAAAGATGGGGAAAGATGTAAGGAGGTAACCTTAAAAAACACTTTTCACTGTTATTTTGAAAATTTTTCCCCTTGAATTTCAGAAGTGTTGAGGCTCTGAGGAAGTAGATAGAATGTTCTGGAGCATAATGCTGTATGTGGGGTAGAATTTAGCCTGTTTGGTTGCTTTGGACTGCTAGAAATATGAAGAAAATAAATCTGGGAGAAAATATATCTGGGACAAGAGGTGCAACCTACTGTCTTTAAGACAAAGTGGTGCAGCTCTTCCTGAAAAGGATTTCCCTGGTAACATGTTGGCCAGCTTCCAGCCTTTTTTGAGGGAAGGTTGTGGAAAGAATGGAAATTAGTTGCAGAGTATCATAGACAAAATGAATTATTTGAAACTCTGTTTATCAAGATTCAAGGATGTAAGCCACATTAATCACTTTGGTAGATCTTTGTCAGTACCTAGGTGGGAGATGTTCAGCATGTATCAAATGCTCTTGGAGCATTTGATACAATTGATCATAATATCCTTTTGGACTGTCTGCAAGAAATAAGCATGGATCTACTGATCTGTAATTGGTTTAGTCCTTCCTTCCTGAGTAGATTTAGTTGATGATCATGATTTAAGAGGATTTGACCCTGTGTTATTCCTTGTATGATATCATAGGATTCAACTATCTGGCTGCTGCTTTACAACATTTAAAGGAGACTGTTGGAAGTCACTTCCAACATCTATTGACTGGGAAGATATCATCAATGTGTTGATTATATTTAGTTATACTTGACTATCCAAAGCCAATTTGGATATGTAAGGGATATATTGACTTGCTATTTAGAGGCTGTAGGGAGATAAATGAGATGAAGCAAGCTGAAAAATTCTTATAATTACTTCTAGATAACTATCATGTCTTGTTTTGACTGTGTATGGGGTACCACAAAAGTAGCATATGATTTGTGGATTTTCCAAGATTCTCAGTGATTAATGCTTTGCAAGTGGAGGCTTTGGCTAAGGAAATTATTTGCCACCTTTGTCTTATATACCTGTTGCAGCCTTATCTGAAGCAGGAGTTGACAATTGACACCTGTATCTTCATAAGTTTGAAAACTACTGTAATTTAATTTACATGGGATGAATGTAACTTTGACTACTCAGCACCTGAAGTTTTACAAAATGTAATGGCTTACTGTTGATTTATACGGGGACATAATCCATGTTTCAGATATTTCTTTAGCTTTCAGCAGATGTTGAGTACAATTCAAAGTGCTGTAGAGCAGGGATCCCCAAACCCTGGGCCTCAGCCCACTAATGGGCCTTGAGCCCTTCAGAACTGGGCCGCAGAAATAGCAAGTGGGCAAGCATGCATGTACATCCCCAATTGCGCAAGCAGCGGGCAAGCACGTTTCATTTGTACAAGTGGCAGGCATGTGTGTCTGCTGCTTGCACAAATGGAGCTGTGCACTCTTGCCCACCACTTATGTGGAACCATCCCCTCCCCCCCAGCTATTTCCCAAAGTCAGAAAAGTTGGGGAACTTTGCTGTAGAACATTATCAGAGATGAACAGTATTATTTTTGAACTGTGAGAATTGATGTATGTTTTTTCAGATGCATCTGCATTTTGAAAAGATAATATTTTATTTAATATTTGCTTGCTATTGAATATAGATCCTAACTTTTTGATAATTCCAGCACTCAAGGCATTTGCAGTAGAACAGATGAAAAAGAAACTATTAGAATGTATGTGAAAAGCAAACTATAATTTCAGGGACTCATCTAAATAAATCCCAGTTAATCTTTACCTACAGTTAAATGGCTCAAGGGAGGAATATACCACTTTTCTTCCTTCCTATTTGTTCAAGCCTTCGTTCCTTCTGTCCTCTATTTTCATTGGTAATCATGCTTATATAATATTGCAGATATATAGACTAAATGGATTTTGAACAATTATGGTAACACAATGGTTAGAATGCAGCATTGCAGGCAAACACTGTCCACAGCCTGAAGTTCGATCCAGTCTTTCATCCTTCTGAGATCACAAAAAGGGGACCAAGATTGTTGAGGGCAATATGGTGGCTCTGTAAATTGCTTAAAGAGGGCTGTAAAACATAGTGGAGTGGTATATAACCTTTTCCCCTAAAAATAAGACCTCCCCGGATAATAAGCCCAATCAGACTTTTGAGCGCATGCACTAAAATAAGCCATGCCCCGAATATAAGCCCTCCCCAAAACACAGCAGCAGCCATGAGGTGACCGTGCTCGCCACCTCCTGCACCTCAAAAATAATAAGACCTCCCCGAAAATAAGGCAAGCACTTATTTCGGGGGTCAAAAGAAAATAAGACCCTGTCTTATTTTCAGGGAAACATGGTAAATCTAAGTGCTATTGCTATTTCCTTCTACCCTTGGACTGAATGTTTTAGGGACTGAACCATATAATTTACATTTTCATTTTAAATGTCATTTGTAAATAGTCTCATTCCTGTTCTCTTCATTTAGAGGAGCAGTAACTGGGAAGAGGTTGTTTCTTGAACCATTGTTAAGCTTCAGAAAGAATAGGACTATTGTTAAAACCCAGGATTAGTAGAGAAGTACACGTTTATTGGGAGTCTTCCTAAAATTGATTTATATTTTCTCTTGTCTTCCACAATAATTTTGGCTTGTAAGGAGAGAAAAAATAAAGATATCAAATAGCTGTAGGAAAGGTATTCAGAATAATCCTTCTAAGCTATTTAAACTCAAGGGTCTGAAAGCAGTTCAAAAGGTCAAATTAAAAAGATATAAATCTTCACGCGTTTCAATCTCAGATCTGCAAATTATGAACTTTAGGCAATATATATTCATCTTTATTTCTCTAGGTAGAGCTGGATATTCAAAATGCAGTTGCAGTTAATAATTAGGTTTTTTGGTTTTTGAATTATATCACTGCATATCTTCTGTCTAGTACCAATTTTGGATGGCTTCCAATATAAATTCCCCTTCCCAAGCCTTTTTTGGAATATGCATGCATAAGAATTTTAATTAATTGGATTGTTTGTACAATAAATTAAATGCAACTTCTGTCACTATTGCAGTATGTTGATTTGAATACTTGTGGCATACTAATTCTCAAAAATTGCATTTTGTTTCCTTTTCCCCTATCCTAAATCAATGTTGTTAGGCAATCCATATTTTAAATTTATTTTTTTTAAACAAACTTTTATATGGAAGCTTGGATTTAATCTTATATTTCTACTTTAGATCAATTATTGAGTAATATTGATCATTTCTTATCATTTCCTAAGTTAAAGAATAGCAATAATAGCAACATCTACTGACATCTCAGTTTGGATCAGCAACAATTTCAGCTTCAGTATACCTAAATTATTAAAATGATTACCAAATTTTAGGACATTAAAATGACACAATTATTGGTAGTTTTTATAATGCTTGTTGCCAAAAAAACTCAATTCAATATATAAATTGTGAAGACTGAATGGAATACTGAATTGGAGATTCCAATAAAAAAAAAAAGAACAGGAGACTGCTTTTATGTCTGCATCAAAAATTTAAACAGATCTTACACTACAGCTTGTTCAATAAAAATAATAGTTATAACCCATCACATTTGTTTAGAAAAAAAATGAATAATTCATAGTGCTATTGGAGATTCAGAAAGTGAGAATTGCATATTTTTACAATGTCATATAATTATGATGGTCTAGGAAGTCATACATATATTAATTGGGATAGGTTTTAATATTTTTCTAGCCAACCTCTTTTGATTTACATACCAACTACTTGGAATTCCACAGCTGGACAGCAGAAATTCTGTTACATTCTTACTGCAAAGAGACTTATTATTCCACACCGGAAAGATAAATTTACAATTCCAATTACTTAATGGACTGAAGACCTGATGTTGCTTGAAATCTCTGAACAAGGTGCTTATTGATGTAGACTTTGTAGAGATAATTATTATCAGACTTGGTCATCGCTTTATTAAAATGTTTGTGTAAAACTCTACATGCACACACACTGAAAGATTATTTTATCTATTATTTATTATGTCCAGATATTTTTAAGCTGTTGTATGAACTTTATGTCTACACACAGAGACTGCTGTATTCATACCTAAATAATCTTTGTTTTAAATTTCAGACAACCTGAAAACTGTGACAGTCAGATTCACAACAAGCAAGCTGTAATTCAGTGTTTTATGGTAGTCATATAGCAAACATCAGTTTATGGTTCGAATGAAAACAGAAACTATATTTAATTAAATTGCCTGCATTGTAGGTCATAAAAGTTGTCTTTCTGCTGATACAAAAGGGTTGTGCTAATAAGACAAGATATAATCATCCAAGCATGACTTCTGTAGGAGAGATTATATTTGCAACTATCCCAACAGAAGTTTCGGGCACTATGGTTGCATTCATGTACATGAGAGAAGATAATTAAAGAGATTGACACTATCTTCTTGCAAACTAATTAGCAGCAGCAGCAAAGTTAGCTACAATGAATATCTGTTGTGCATATAGGAGTGCTTAGATTGAGCATATAAATACATGTTTATATCCTTGAGAACACATACATATGTGTATGTGTACCCATATATATGTGTACCCATGGAAGGGAAGGAGGGAGGGAGGGAAGGAAGGAAGGAAATGCTAACACAAAGAGACAGAAGTTGTCTACTGTTTTTGCTTTGGATGCATCAGAAAAGAAATAGGATATGGAAGATAAATATTTTACTTTCTGAAGATACTACTCTTTCAGCCCCTCCCCGTTTTTCTGATTGAAAAAATGTAGGTTATGGGCATCACATTGTTCTAATAAAGTTTACTAAACAATATTAAATAAATATTTAATTACCATATTTTTCGGACTATAAGACACACCAGTGTGTAACACGCACCAAGATTTCAAAGAGATAAGAAAAGCAAAGTTTTTGTCCTCCGCGGCCACAGGAGCACTCTACAGTCCTCCCAAACCCTCTGTGCACCCGGATTTTTGCAAAAATGGGCCTGTTTTCCACCTGTTTTTGCACATACCGGGGTGCACAGAGGGTTTGGGAGGCCTGCACACTACTTGTGGGGGCTGAGGGAAAATAAAAATGCCCCCATTTTTGTAAAATACTGCCCGTTTTTCACCTGTTTTTCGCAAAAACAGGGGAGTTTTTACCTTCCCCCAGTCGACAGAAGCACTCTGCAAGCCTTCCAAACCCTCTGTGCACCCCGTTTTTTGCAAAAAACAGGCCCATATTTTGCAAAAATGGGATGCAAGGGCAGACGCACCAACATTTCCATCCTCTGTTAGGGGGAAAAAGGTGTGTCTTATACTCTGAAAAATATGGTATTTACTAGAATTCAATATTAATTCCTGCATCTGTTTTCATTTTGCATCTATACAGATTTTAAATAGCCGGTGAAAGAGCTCTAAAAATACTTGCATTCTGGAAGAGAAAGGAAAAATAAAATTGAATTGCTACACTGGCTGCCAATATTAAAATTGCTAATAAAAGCAAAATGTTCGTTCTGAGATCTGCTAATAAAGAGAATAGAACATTAAAAACTTGTAGAATAAACATGATATACTGTAATACAATGCATTATACTGAATATTTCAAATCTTAACTTGTTCAATATGAAAAAGCAGTTTATCTAACATTCTTATCAATACAGCCTTTTAATTGGAAGCAAATTTTATCTAAGAATAAGTCTAAATGCATGTTATAGAACAAATGAAAAATAATTTGTGCTTATTTCAGTATCCTAATTCTGATATGATTTTGAATCTGAAGTAAGCTACCACTACTTTATATTAGCCCTGTGCAATTATGGATAAAAAAAAAGTTTTTCATCCCTTAATAGGATATTAATTGGATTGTCTGCCAGAATTAACAAATAATAGCATTTTAACAATATAAAACATGCCAATCTCTTCCAATAGTAGCTTTTGCGCAATAGAATTCTGAATTTTTGCAGAATTTCATCAATGGGCTTGGTCCTATTATGAATCATACAAGCTACCTGTCACAGCTAGCAAATTGAACTTTTCAGTGGAACACCCTATACTATTGCCAGAATCTATCTGCCCCACATCAATCATATTAGTAGAAAGTCCACATAACCTGTTGTTGAAAACCTCAAGCTCCTGCCAAAAATCAGCTGGCTCTCTAGATGCCCCAGAGCTTAATTGTAATGCTAAAAATTGGAGTACCTCTGCCATACACTTCTTATAGCTTTTGGCACTAGCACATTGTCAGTTGAGCTAGGAAACCTGATTGATAGCTCAGATTATCATCAGTGTAAAATACAAGAACAATCAGCAGAGTAAAGACTTGCTGGGCTACGCAACATTCAATTAGGACAGTAGTTGATATAAGCAGCAGCTTATCACTTACAGTAGAAGTCTGAATCACATATGGTGAAAGTCCTTTGTATAACTTTACCCAAGGTTCCTCCAACCCTAGTTTTGTGAAATTAATGAGATTTGGATCTAGGTTTAGTGGAACTTTCACAGTCTTGGGTAGATTTCTCTGGAGGAGAAAGCAAAGCAAAATGTATCATGACTGCTGGTGGATCATGTATCTGCCCCCAGGAACAAAGTGGGTCTGGCTCATAACTGAATATTTGGGGTATTTCTAGAGCAGAGTTTAATCTACAGGTATTTTGCCTGCTGGAATTTGTGCATTTTAGAATAAGATTAGAATTTAAGGCTACATCTTGAGGAGATTGAAGTATTTAAGAAAGTAGTATTTAAGAACTATGTATGTAATATAGTTCTATCTCTGTATAGAGGTACTGTTTTTTCTCTGAATGGGTGTACAAATTATTACACATATGCACAATGATAAGAGTTCAGTCTTCAGTTTATCAATTTGATATTTTGGCTGCAAAAATGTGATCCTTTTAATTCTTTTTGTGAAAAGCAAGTGTTGCAGATCTTTATCACCCTTCTCCCCCCCAAAAAAATTACAGTGGTCAGTTTGTTGTCACTATTATTTCATTTTCTATCTTTCATCCAGCCAAAGTTTTCTGCCTTTATTACTGTCTTTGGATTTCACTGAACTTTAACCTTGAACCATTCTATTAACTTATCATTAGAGAAGGCAGAAGAAGTTCTAATTCCCTCTATTATTATTATTTAGATTACTATGATTAACAGATTGACTGCCGATAATTCTAATATACAGAACTGGGAAGTACCAGCATTCAGTGCAAAGACAGAATATAAGCTCTCATAAAACAAATTATTCCTATGGCTAAGGCCTGAGGCTATAGCTCATTTTTGCAGTATGCATCAGAAAATGAGCAAAATGGTAGAATGTTGTCCATTCCCTGTTGCTGATAGGATAGGATAGGATAGAATTTTTTATTGGCCAAGTGTGGTTGGACACACAAGGAATTTGTCTTGGTGCATATGCTCTCAGTGTACACAAAAGAAGCTAGTCCTAAAGACTGAGATATGCGCTGGGGTTGAATAGTTGTGAAGCCTTTTGAACTTTAATATTTCTCCATACATTTGACCTAAAACATGATCTGTTCTCCACATAAATCCTAAAACTTACTGTCATCCCATTGTTTGAAAGACCTGACTCTAATGTCCTTGCCAAATGAGCGATAATCTCTGAGACTCAAATATGCACAAATATGTAGCTTTGGATCATTTTCCTTGATAAATAAATGAACCGATATAATGTTTTGGATACATTTGTTTCATTGGGTTCTGTTTTTCCAGCTTTAGTACTTGTGCAGTAAACAGATCACATTTTAGGTCATATTTGTGCAGAAATATTAAGCACCATTGTATGATATATAATTGTGGGTCACATTTTTAATGAGCGGTCAGTTGACCCTCAAACCAAATGGTTACAATAAATAGAATGTATGGCTTCATCACCTTAACTACCAGTAAATCATTTTTTATCTCAACGCTATTAGTGTACATTTATTTTGGGGAATTTCCTTCAAGAAAATGATAAATGACATCAGTTACATCTTTATGAGTGATTTTTGACCTAAAATATTAGTTTGTTTTAGCATTTGGGGGATGTTATACAATTAAGGAGATTAGGATTTGGGCAGCAGAAGAAAATAATATCTTGAAAAGTAAATGGATTTATGATTAATAACTTGATCAGTTGGGTCAATGCTATTTTACAAAACTTCACAATTTACATGGAAGAATACTACACAAAACTGAAAATACAAAGGCTAAACTTTATCTAGTAAATTAGTGTTGTTGTAATGACTTGTCTACAATATGTCCGGAGCAAAATGTCACAATATGCTAAATTTTAATTTATTTCTCTTCATAAAAATGAATTATCGAACAGGATAAGATAAACCAAGGATATTTTACAAAGGCAACAAAATCTCAGATGAGCCCCAAAGGGGATGCACCCTAATTCCATATATTGGAGAACATTAAGATTCAAATGGAGGGCAAACATGTGGGTCACTATAGAAATTGGATTGGATTGATTTGATTGATTGGAGAGATATCCTTGTAGATACCAAGCTGCTTAGTATATGGCATCAGACCCAGAACTCTGGCTTTAAATAACTTAACTTGCTGCTGAGATGTAGTTGTTGCCATGTTGACTTGCATATTTGATAATTGCAAGGGATACTTCTTTGCGCTCTTACATTAAGTTCACTCATTTGATCGGTCCAGTAATTGGAAGATTGAAAATAAACACATAGATATTTGAAAGTTTAAGTTGCTTAATAAATTGTCTATTGATCTTCCAGATTACTGCAAATTTAAAGCACTTTCTTTAAAGTATTGTTTTATAATAATTATTTTCAAGGAGTTCCCTGGAGCAATAGAATGATATGGTACATACCCATAAGAGTTACAGACATAATAGACACATCATCAGCATATAGGAGAAGAGGGATAGCCAAAATAAAGCAGAATATTTGGGACCATTACTTCCAGTTTGATAGAACCAATCAGTGCAATCTCCCCGCCTTTTGGGATTATTCCTAGTGGTTTTTTTTTTAATTTAACATTTCACATGCCCCACACAGTATATTTTTCAACCTGGCTGGAATTGATATCTTACCCATATATTATCCTCTCTTATGAAAATCACATCTGAATAATGAAATGCATTACAGGCAGTCCTCAATTTACAACTACAATTGGGATTAGAACTTCCATTGCTAAGAGAAGTGGTTGCTAAATGAGTCATACCTTCTTTTTTTTAATAGTGTTTATTAGATTTTTAAAATCAACATACGCAAACTTACAACAATAAACAACATATAAACAAAAATACAAAGACAACTATATATATATATATATACACACATATACTCTCTTTTACAGCTTTTCTTAAACAGTTTTGCCATTATTTACAGATTTTTCTTTGTTTCTATCTTTAATTTATACCTATCCCTTATAAATCCTTATCAATTCTATAGTCTCCTTTTGAGTCATACCTTCTTTTATGACCAACTTCTGATCTTGATTTTGCTTGTGAGAAACTGGCTGGGAAAATTGCAAATGGCAATCCTGTGACCCAGGGATACTGTAATTGATGTAAATACGAGTGGATTGCCAAGCTCCTGAATTTTGAACATGTGACAGATGAGACGCTGCAGATGTCGTATTTGCAAGAACTGGTCATAAGCAACTTTTTTTTTTAGCACCAATGAATGAGCACTAAATGAATGGTTATAAGTTGAGAACTACCTTTGGTTTATACTTTGTATATACTTTATACACAATTTTATACACAGATTTTATACTACTTACGGTACTGTTAGAAAACCTGGTTGCTTCTCTGATGATGAGATAACCAGTCTTCTTTGATGTTCTCACCAACAACATTATAGCAATACTGTAGCTATGGCTTATGGAAGCCATTTGATGCCCTCTTCCTATTAGTGATTGCTTCAGTCTGATCTTACACTTTTCTTTTTTCTTTTATAAATGTGTATTGTATCTGCTTTATTTGATGTATTTTTAATTATTGCTCTTGGAATGTAAATAGACTTCAAACAAAGAAACAGTATGTCAACCATTTTTACTTACTTAAATCAGTAAACATTTTCCTTGTTAAATAAATATTTTGAGTATATCTTTTTCCCTTTTCTTTTCATACCACTCTGGCTCTTTCTTTAGTATAGTAATTTAAAGGTAGATATTTACTACTAATTCCTAACATTAACATTTATTTTGAAAATTGGTAGCTTCAGATTTTATATCAAGGATTATAACCTTTTAAAGATATTTCAAAGCTCTAGCTGGAATAATAATTTTGTAAAATTAGTTATTTATAAGAATGTTTGCCCCTTTCACCAAGCTCATAAAGGGTGACAACAATTCTTATCTATTCCTATTCTATATCATATTCATATTGTGGCAGTTTCTCTTATCTAAATTAAGGCAGCCATTTTAATAAAATATACTGAACTTTGTATAATTCCTTTTTTCACTTGACAAAAGAGGAACCCTTTCTCAATCCTTTTCAAGGAAGTAGAATTCTGCAATAGCATAATTTGACTACTTTTGGAGGACAAAAATGATTCTTGCTAATTTTTCTTTCTTTCAAAATGATCTTCCTTTAAAAAAAAAGCACATGGCAAAATCTGTAGCAATCTTTCTTTCTCAAGTACATTGTTTGTAAATATGTTTCTTGATATTTCATTTTTTATAATTTTATTCTCAGAAATTATCTTCTTGTCTTCTCCTTTTCTCTGCTAAATGCAGGGGATTATTATTGCAGGAGAACAACAGGTTTTCAGAAGCACTGCATTATTATAAATTGGCTATTGGAAGCAGACCTACTTTAGCCTGTAAGTAAAGTTGCATGCTTGTTATTGTCAACTTAAGTACACTGTTCCTTCTCGTTTGTGTTGTGTTATAAATAAAACTATTAAAGAAAGAATCTGTAAGTTTTAATTCTGTTAAATGTAAGCAGATGTTTCTGCATGGTTCTAATATATTTGAGAATACCTGGGCCATCCTTATTGTAATGTAAACATGGTGTTCTATAGTAAAATAATTGATCTTGAATGTTGTCCATACTATTTATTTTATTGTTAGGCAAACATGTGTTTACAGAGTATCATGTTTAATTTTGATTTGAGATGAAAAAAGCTGAAATATGCTCAGATTTATGGCAGTAAGAGAAGTGAGCTGTTTGATAAAGAGAGGTCACATGTTTAAGAGGCAATTCAGGGTTGCTGGGCTGCTTCAACAAGTTTGGTAAAAGTCTTCTGTTATTTACTTTATCTGATTACCAACCTTTTAGTGACAAGATCAATAGCTAAATCAGGATATTAGATTATAGGTGTAGAGAAATAGAACGTTCATGCTACATATCATGTCAATCACTTCTTGCATGTGGAATCTTTTAATGTGTGAAAGTCCTGTAAGTGAATGAGGAGTCTCTCAAAATTCTCTTTGAAAAATTAAAGCCTGTGACTTCTGAAACATCAATATAGTTACTTAATCAACTTTAATTCGTACGTGTTCAAGTTTAAATGTAAATCGATGAAAGAGTCTAGCATTTCCTTCTCTAGAAAGAGAAAGCTGGATATGTTACATTCAGGCAATAAAACAATTTAAGTTCCCAGATCCAAAAGGCTTTAATATCCATAAGATTACCTTGTTTACTTGGACAGCAGTTATTGTCCAAGTGAACAAATCCTAGTGGACAACCATTTAAATATGAGCCAGCAATGTGCAGCAGCTGCCAAAAAAGCCAACACAGTTCTAGGCTGC